>JAGWEN010000106.1:0-157743 GCA_018703685.1 Orius laevigatus
GAGATTGGGATATCTATCGTTCCGCCCACCAACGGAGATCTTGCTAGAAAACCCACTGATCTTCACCACAACGACCCTATTAGGAGGTTGGGGTTTCTAGGGGTAGACCAACCAGCGAGAGAACCCACTTTTTGAAAAAGTTCCCGTTTAGGAGGTTCCTCTCCATTACTGACCGAGACGTCAGTTTTATATTTTCTTAATCCCGTATGTATAAGAAAATAACTTAAACTGCGTCGTTACTCACTACCCACGCAGTTCTTTAGGACGTTACTCTGTGCTGTATTAATTAACGTTTGAAGATTATCAGTATACTGATTTAGTATTCGTTCTCTCTCCTTGAGAATTTCCTCCTCGATAGGTAAACTTAAAAACTCTTGCTGAATAAGAAAGAGTTGGGTGAACTCTTTGCGATAAGTCGTAAAAGAAAATGAAGATTTCTATCGGAATGAAGCTCTCGAGGCAACAACTCGTAACTGTTATCTTACCGACCCAGGAAGAAGAAAAGAAGAATGGAAAAGTTGAGTTTTTTATGTATCGATTTTACTCTTTCAACAATCCTTCCCGATTGTCTTTATCAAAAGTTTCCTTTATCAATTGTGACATTTGTAAACAAGTGATAAAAATGTATCAAAAGTGACATATTTTGACCTTCTACTCTTAGCCCTCCAAAGCCCTCGCATTTAAAAAACCATCATTTCCATTTATTTAAAGCAAAAATGTTTCAAGTCGTATCCATAATTTTTCAAGCGTCGTTAAGACCTAACAACAGTGCGTTACCACTGTCTTCTGCGCTAGTATAAAACAGAATGTAACTTCTAGCTGGGAGGAAGGGATTAATGACGGACAAAGTTTTGTCGTGCGAGAGAATTAATAATGTTAGAGACCAATCATATACTTTAATGATGTATAAAAAGTTCTTTTATAAAGTTCGCCCTAAGTTTCTGTTTGAAGAATTGAAGCTAACTAGGATGTAGGTCTTACCTAAGGATTGAGGCCACCTAAGGATGGATGTAGAGGTTAGCTAAGGATGGAAGTAGTGGACACCTAAGGAGGATGTAGAGCCGACCTAAGATTGATAGAGTGGAGACTAAGGATTAAAGACTAACTTTTGTTTTGTTTTTTCAGCCTCGCGTATTCGATATGAGATCACGAGCGGTACATAGGAGGTGCCTTCGCCGTCAAAACATGACCGGGGCTATTTACGTCGCCGGGCCCTTGATTACGAAACGAGAAAACGAGTACAGTATGTTTAATAAATCCGCTTATTTTCTTCATTTTTCGTTAGACAATGACAACAGGTTTTTTAAATGAAATCCGAGTGTGTATCATATCCGTCTAATCCTGGACAGGTTCATGTTTCAGTTTGCGATATTACTTTGAATTATTGCGGATACGAAAATTTAATGTTTTCCCTGTCTCACACCGCTTTTCTATCATATAGCGGACATTGTCGCAATAAAACTGAATAAAAGGCAATATCTAAAATGAATGTAGATTATGCAAAAGTGCGAGAAACTGTGAAGCGATGGAATTCCTATACACAATGGAATTTTTATTTCAATTTTTCTTTCCTCATTCGTATCTGAAATGAATAATATCATTTTTCAACTATAAAATTTTTTGAAGGTATTAGAGTTACTGGATTATTTTGAAAGTTTTACTACATGAATATTTGTTAAATTTATCGATTTATGCCTTTTTTAGGTTCATCATGTCCTATTTTCGACTAAATGGCATCTTAAGGGGATTCTCATCAGAATGTTGTTTCTCATTCAAGAGATCGCAGCACTATCACCTCAAAATAGTTTCCTTGTTTGCGCACTAAAAATGGTCCCTTCCACGCAGCATCTAAGCCTTAAAACTCTCGTACCGACGAATCTATTCATCCGATCGTCTTAATATTAGCATATTTGGAATCAGCTCGTCAAAACCTACAGGATGACTACCTGTTTTTTTAAAAATAAAGTTTTCGAGGAAAATTGCATTATTTATTTTTCCGAGGAAAACTTTTTCAGAAAAACTGCTCTCTAAACAGCACGTAGTTTTTCGAAAGAATGAGAACGCGCTTTTCAAAAAAATTTTCCGACCATTTTTAGTGCCCAAAACGAGGAAACTATTTTTGGGCATCTTCCCTCTCTCTCGCACACTCGGTAGAATTTTGATGTCGGATCCCCCATCTTTAATTTTCTTATTTTATGAATGAATTGAAATGTTTAGATAATGTACAGATGTTATGGAATTTGTTAATTAAAATTCAAAAATGAAAGATCGTCTGTTCACCGCAGGGGTGGGACCGTAAATTTTAATTTAGTATGAAGCAATTACGAAAAAGAGTCGGATATGTCGATGCCCTCTCAGTTACGAGCCCTCCCGTCGAAATCGTATTTCTCTTCGTTCCGGCTTTTTCGATTCATTCCTCGAATTAAATTCAGCCGGGTTCCGTTGCTAATAAGCCCGTTCGTACGTCCTGGTTGACAGACGGTCGGATAAAAAAAATTCCAATTTCTACCCCGGGGGCGTGACTGAAGGCCCTTAAAACGCATACGGAGGGTTGGAAGCTTTTAATTTTTTAATGCGGGCTTTTCTTTCCCACAAGCCTTCAAGGAAAAGACACGAAAAAAAATCCTAAAACGAACGTTTCAGAAATTAAATTCCATAAGGCACACACCGTTAATTATTTTTCTTCTTTCACATTTCCGTTTTGACCTGTTTTCACGAAAAAATCATAACCAAAATTTTCAAGCATTTTTTTTAAAAACATCTTTTATACTTTATTTTGTTTTATTTTTTGTGTTTTATTATCGACGCCTAAATTATGGTAGCTCTGATGATGCGGTTCACCAAGAGCGTTAATTAAAAATTTTTTTATGTCGAAATGCTCATAAAAACTTTTAATTTGGGCATTCCTTTTTTGTTGGCTGTATTTTCCAGGTTAATTTATGCCGAATTTTGTTTTATTTCCCTATTTTTCATCAATTATTTTGTGTAAAATTTATATTTTTAATTAAAAAGAGAAAAAAATTGACAGAAAAAAAAATTGTAGCTCGGGAAGGATTTGAACCTTCGACCTTCCGCTTTCTGGGCTATTATGCTAACATCAACAATTTGACATGTTAATTGCCTTAAAATAACGGAGGTAGTTATTAGGTTGTTTTATGGTTCTGGTTGGGTAAGTTGAGGGTTTTTTGGCTAACTTTTAGTTGAAAAAATAAGAAGCAATGAGTCGGCAGCAGGACTAAAGAGGTAGATTTCTTTCAGATGGTTAGATCTCGAAGTTTCTAAAATTCGAAGAGAAAAAAAAATCATCTGTTTCCCGGTAAAAATTCAAAAATTTTCTTTTTACTAGATTCAAATCTATTACACCCAGCTGATCCAAACCAACTTTAAATCTTTCTTAGGCATCCCCATAACATCACTTCTAAGTTTGAAAGCGATTGGATGAACGGCTTAGGAGATACCTAGTTTAGGCCCTAGAGTAAAGTACCAAAAACCCGCTGGTCCGATTTCAGCCGTTAACGAAACTCATAAATTCTATTAGCTTAAAAGCCCTAAATACCGAATTTCATGGTCGTCAAGTAAAAATTACTCAAGTTATCGTGCGAATATATATATATATATATACATATATATATATAATATATAAACTTTGAGATGAGGGTGGTTTTGGGGTCCAGGGGGTCTGAAATGAAAACCTATCACAAAAATTTTTGATTCTGAGACTACTGCCCCCATTGCAATAGGTAGATTTTCTGAAAGAAATCTACCAAAATGCAAATAAGGGAAAATTTTGTTGCTAGAAGGACCTCTTACACCAATATTAGCCATATACCTAGAGATGGTTGGCATTGCTACCTTGAAAGGGGCGTTTCACGACTCGTCCCTAATCCGGCTGTACCTGAAGAGGTCAGAGCAGGTATAAGGAAGGTAGTAACCGGGCTCGTCCCCGGTTTAAAATTGACCTCTAAAGGTCGTAACACTACTCGTCCCCAGTCTGAATTTTACCTGAAAAGGTCGTAACACTGTTCTTCTCAAGAGGTTTGGAAATTGGAATGTCCGATATCGTCTTCAAAATTAAATGGCATAAAAACTCAAAAACATTCTAGACAAAAAGGGGAAATAAGAAAATGCAAGTACATAGATTTGATATTTTATACTTATAATGTATAATGCTGTCTCCTTCACCAATCTTTTCAAAAATGCACAACACTTTCGGTCCCTAGGAACGTACGAATTACGTAGCACAGTTAAAGAACTGTTTCTTTTATAAAAGTAACAGCTCCTACAACCTGTTACTACCGTTTGTGTCTATCTCTTACTACCCACTTTCCTATAACAAGCTACATTAATTCTGACCGGCCACGGCCTCATAGTAGCCTGAAAATTGGTTTACCACAATATGGTTAAAAGCCCCTGGTAGCTTTGATGTATGTTTCTCAGTAATTTGGTTACTGGATATTAGTAAATGCGCTATATTATTAAATGCAACCTATTCGTGTTAACCTATCTCTGTTGACAAAATCGAATCTCAGGGAAACCAAAATTCAGTTTTGAACCTCAAAGGAAAATCATCGCCTTGCACTATTCCCACTAAATTGCACTAAGTTGCAATTTTCCCCTTGCGCTAAATATTTCTATTAACGCGCTTATCCTGATTTCGACTGAGGTGATCTTAGGTTGTGCAAAATAAGATAGCCAAATAATTTTCTATGACCTTTATCTTCTTCAAAATAGCATTAAGAAGAAAAAATGTCCTCAAATACTTAAAAATCAAAATATTTTTTGGGGACGAGTCGTGTTCACCCTTTAAGTAAACATTAGAAAGTTGGGGACGAGTCGTGTTCACCCGTAACGTCAACATTAGAAAGTGTGGGACGAGAAGTGTTGTGCATTTGATCCCATCTCATTAGTGGGGACGAGTCGTTGAATCCCCCTTGAAAGTGGAAGGTCGAAGGTTCAAATCCCTCCTAAGGTACAATTGTGACCAAAAGACGATCTTTCAGCACTTTTAAGTTTACTCGTTAACTTTTGGTTTCCAAGCGAGTTTTAGCTACCCCTTATTGATAACAGGGACAAAACGCCGGCGAATTTTGTCATATCACGAGAATGTGAAGAGGTTTTCTCGTGAAAGGTTAGACCGAAAGCGGGTTGTTGAAATTTTTTTTGTCCAGGAATGTTGAACTAACTTCATTTTTTCGAAATTTTGATGTTTTTTGAAGCAGTGTTAAAAAAGGTAAATTTTCAGTACGAACTGCGGCTGGCCGCCTCAGATAACCTTAAAGAAAACTACACGACGGTTGTCATTCACGTTAAAGACGTCAACGACAACCCTCCAGTCTTCGAGAGGCCCACTTACAGAACGCAAATCACTGAGGAGGACGATCGTAATTTGCCCAAACGAGTCCTTCAGGTCCGATTACGAAAGTGCACTCAAGCACGTCACCCATTTGCATGATCGGGCCTCATAACATGCGCATGGAAACCGCACTTTTATTTTTGTTTAACCTTTTAGCCATTTTGTTTTTTTTACGCATTCTTTTCTTTTTCTACAAGTACGAACTCACACTGGTCGCTTCCGATAGTCTCAACGAAAAGTCGACACAGGTTGTTATACATGTTAATGACGTAAACGACCTCCCGCCGGTCTTCAATTCCTCAATCTACTCGACGTTAATCCAAGAAGAGCTCGGAGGTCCTCATCCCGTCCGTTTACTCAAGGTAAGTATTTTTGAAATGACACACAAAAATAGATTCAAATCGATAAAAATACATATTCATAAAGTTCTATATCCCAAAATTGATATTAATTACCCTTCTGTGATTGATGGTACTGAATAACTTATCGGTCTACACGTTTCGTTGTTTTCAATCCCTTCAAAGTTCCATAATCCCTTGTAAAAATGACCAACAATTTTCAATACAGATCGTTAGGTTAGGCTTTTTGTATAAAATTCAATCCGCGGATATTATCCTCATATAAAAACACATTGTTTTTCTGTTAAAAAAATATAAGTTTAATTTTTAATTCTTTTGAAATGATTCGGGATGTTATACCTTCATACCTTGCCCTGGGGGATAACACATACACATGGATAGGCGGGAGATCAGCCACAAACACAGGGAAGAAAGATGTAATAATCGAGGTGAAACAATAAATAGACACGCGTGATAGAGGTTACAATCGAGAATATCACACTGCATCTATACCTTCCCCAGGAATTGGGACCGGGCTTGGGAGTTTAAGCACTTTTTGACCTTTTACACCCTCCAGGAAGTCCCGAAAACAGAAATTGAATAACAGAAAATTACAAGGATAAATACAGAACGTGCATTTGACCTGGCAAAAAAAAATCCACTAAAATGTATCCAAGTTATCCCCCCTTTGATTATAGTGAGAAATATATTGGGACAAACAACTTTTTGATTCTCAGAACGACCCTAAATTCGTTATTTTAAATAGCTACGAACCCTATGTTTTTACAATGGAAATCGATTTTACGCATGGTTTTTATCAAATTTTGCTTGATCAAACTTAGTTGATAGGACCAATCGTTCCGGAGTTACGAATTGGTGGCACTTAACTCTGGAAAGTTTGGTCCTCTCAACTAAGTTTTCTAAGCAAAAGTTGCTAAAAATCAAGCGTTCCTCGCTATAATCCAAGAAGGCTTTACTTGGCAGATATTCGGCTGGTCCACTCTTGATGGCACGACCTGTAGACACAAGTGAAACACTATGAAAACCATTGTTGACCAATTTTAGCCAATTTTATGTTCTTGGTCTTCCCATTGCATCAATCCTCTCTCAAAATTTGTGTTTAGAAATAAATTCAATCTTTTGGGCCATACTTCCCTAGTACGAAATAAAAATATTAACGTAGGAGACCCAATTTGGAACCTAACGGTAGGTGGCAGTTTTACTAACAAAATTAGCTTACTTGGAAAAAAAAGAGCTTTCTGATTTTTTTTTCTTTCTTCGTGTGTATCCCTGGCTTAAGGTCTTATAGGCAGATGGTGCTTTATGTAAGTATTCGCATCCAGAAACCCTTTGCACTTCAAAACGCTTCCTAAGACAGCGTTTAACCCCTCAACTCACTTTCACTGTATATAACCCTTAAAAGAAGCATGTTTCGCTTATTTAGAAGGCAGATTTAGTTTCTGTCCTAAAACTTAAATTTTTTCAGCAGAAAGCCGAAAAAATTTGAGTTGAATAACGTACTGGCAATTTTTTATTGTAGGAAACCCTGCACGAATGATTAATTGTATGTAGATGATTATTAACTAACTTAATACTCAAATCCTGATATTTATAGGCGAAGAACAAGAGGGATGGTTTTTTGTGCCACAAAGCCATATTGTTTCCATTACCATTTATATTCTGCTTTTGTATCTTCACGAAAAACCTTTCTCTTGTTCATCTTTTATGTCAGTTAAATTGAAAAAAAGATGAAAAGGCGCGGTCTTTTAGATTCAATAAAACACTGAATTATGTATTAGTGGAAAATGAGGTTTTTAACGGCGTTTTTTTTTATTCTCTGCAGGTGACTGCGACCGACGGCGACAAAGACAGGCCTCAGAATATCGTCTATTTCTTGACGGGCCAGGGTATCGATCCCGACAATCCAGCCAACAGCAAATTCGATATCAATAGAACTTCCGGCGAAATTTTTGTGCTTAAGGTAAGCAATTGTTTTTATAAATGGTATTTTAGGTAATTAGGAGGTTAGGGCTGCGAACGCGGCAGCCTTCCGCCTCCCCCAAAAATGGAAATTTCTGTAGAAAACCACCGATCATCAACACACACACACAAAAAAAAAAGTTCCCGTTTTGGAGGTTTCACTTCCATAACTACTAGACCGGACCTTTTTACCGCGAAATAGTCCAGTCGCAAGAGCGAAAAAAAGGAGGTCTGCTGGAAAAAATTGGGGACTTATTGAAACTTTTACAGTTTGTTCGGGGATATGGTGGGATGACTCTCTTAATTTTTCCAACTCGAGAAACCTATGCTACCCTCAGGAGAGGCGAAAAACCAAGCTGATTTTCGGTTTTTTTGCCTATAAGTCCTAAACTAAGCGTTTTATGACAAAACACACTCTATTCAATATTGTAGGGCATACAATTTTAAACAATTTATAACTTAATGAATTTTCCCGTAACCTGACTGCTTATCGAGATACGCCCTATCAAAGTTTGAGAATTTCAAAAAACAGATGGTTTAGGCCCTCTGACAGATGGTTTTGGCCCTCTAATAGGTTCAATTAGTTCAATTTGGCGTCTGATGGGTCATTTCTATGGTTATTGACCATAAATTTTGTCATGCTGGAACACCTGGGTGGAGGGGAGAGCAGAGACCAACCGTGCGTATCTCGATAAGCAGTAAGGTTACTGGAAAATTTATTAAGTTATAAATTCTTGAAAATTGTATGCCCTACAATATTGAATAGATTGTGTTTTGTCATAAAACGCTTAGTTTAGGACTTATAGACAAAAAACCGAAAACCAGCTTGGTTTTTCGCCCCTCCTGAGGGTAGCACAGGTTTCTCGAGTTGAAAAAATTAATCCCACCATAGCCCCGAACAAACTGTAAAAGTTTCAAAAAGTCCCCAATTTTTTCCATGTTCAATGTATATATTGACTGGACTATAAACAATTAGGAACTTTAGAGGGGAGAAAGTGGTATGAAGGAGGAACTCCATTAGCAGAACTACCTCAAAATTCGTGGTTCTACAGACCTCTCCACAAACACCGGAAATACAACCTCTCCCTTCACATCACCATCTCCCTAATTACCTCCTTACTCTCCTTCACCTTCCCCCAGTCACCCCCTCAGCATCACCAAACTACCCTCTTTGACGGATGAACATTCATTTCCGTCCAGTTTTCCCAAATATGGCTGTAAAAACGGTCGTTTTTCCTGATTTTATTCGACAGAAAAACAATTACTCAATTTCCATTGATTTATCTAACAATTCAAAATTCTTCAGAATCAGTGATCTATTTGGTAACCTCCCGACGAAAAATGTGTTAAATACTCCATCGATCATTCTAATGAATTTAATAATAGCAACTCGTATTACTGTCGTGAGTAATTACTTCTTTAGGGGTTTCGTTTATAGTGGGAACCATTTACCAGCTTTTAATGACTATCAGGAACTAATTACGACGTCTCATTAATTTAAATAAATTACCTTAAAGATATGGTCATTTAACTAATTTGACCTTTTCAAATCCTACCGCTCATATTAACGATTAGTTCCTGTTCCCCTTACTTAGGGGAGTGAGGCAAACTATGTCTAACCTAGAGAGGGAGCTTGGCCATCTCCCCTAAAAACAAAATTTAAGTTTTTAAACAAAAAAATACAATAAAATTGCTCTCTAGAGGAATACTACCCTGGGGCCCACGTGCGTTTCAAAGTTCGAGGATAAAACAACTCGAGCAAAAGAATACAGTGTGAAAAAAAGCATCGCTGTCAAAAATTTCGTAAAATTCGGCCAAAACAAACGTGAGAGGGCATTTTTTTCTCTCATTTTCTCAATAAACGTTTTTACGCGTCCCGGAGGAACTGTTTTGGTCCAGTTTTCTCAATGACGTCCTAACCCCTCTGGGGGTGTCGATTTCAACTTTTTCTCGTATATCGTTTGAATTTTTTTCCAACTCAAATAATACGATCCCAAGACACTCAACTTGTAGATTTAAAAAGCCTCGAGAAGCAGCAGCTTCCGGAAAGGATGGCGAAGAACAAAATTTTTTTGGGGGCTCTCCTGGATAATAATTGCGGCAATAATTTTCAAAAGGAAGGGAAAAAAGGTCCTGAAAGTGTTTTGTTCGTTAAATACGACGTATCAAATCAAGGCTGAGACACATTGGCTCGAAGATTAACAATGGCGTCCGTTACAGCACACCTTGGACTATTTATCTTAAGCCTCTACACTCTTGAAACAGTCCATCACTTGCCAACACCTCGTTTTTAACACGACAGCTCTTTATTTTATTTTCCTCTCTCGTCCTACCTCTTTGTTTATTTATTTTTTCAACCTCCCCCTTTTCACTTTTTAACGAGAAAAAATATTTTCATACTCCATACTTCACAACTTTTGTTCCCCCCGTTTCGATGAGGACAGGACGTTTTATTAAACTAAAGAAATTAGGGAAAGTTGAACGAATGGCCGCCATTTTTCATTCAAAGAACATATTTTGACAAGAGTTGGCTAATCAAAGTGATGAAAATCGTTTACTGAATTTATCTCTTTTTTTGTCGATTCACAATATTATTTGTATATTTATGTACATATTTCATTTTAATTGGATGGGTTGGAGGTCAAACGTTTTCCACTAAATTTGGATGTTTGAAAATGGTATTTTTCCCGACCTAATAATATTTTGAATAGAATCTTTCTGGGCGATTTAACCGAAACCTTCATTGCTTGCCGATGGATCGTGTGCCCCTTGTGTAGGACGCGGGGGGGTGAAGGGTCGAGAAAGGGCGTTCCCCGCTGAGAAATGATTTAACGAGGCAGAAGCATTGGTTATTATCAAATTGAATCCCCTTCCATTCCAGCTTTTCACCACTCCGATCCATCCACTGAATTCCAATGGAAAGAATTAAAGTCCTTTTTTTTAAACTGTTATTGGCGTTTAAATTGTTTTGTCCTGCACAAAGTACTTTCAAGTGTATAAACTAAAGAATAATTTTGAAAAAATTTTCGGTGGAAATTCCATTCCCGATAAACAGCCAATGATAACCATATACCTAGCCAGTGTTCGGGTGGGGACATTTTCAAATACATATTTTGCCCAATCTTCTAGAAACTTAGGAAGGCGTCACAGATTATGACGTAAAACGGCGTTCTCATGATCAATTTCTCATTGCGATGATGAAAGAATTAAAACAAAGTTCAAAGAATTCACAGTCGGTTTATTAAAGATCCTTACGGTTGATCAAAGTTTATTAAAGAAATCACACATAGTTGAGGGTAGAACTTCCCCCGGGCGAAACACACAATTAATATCAAACTATTAATGAACAACACAGTTTTTGGGTACTTTAACGAAAGCGATACGATGCTAGCACCTCCTTGTCTGAGTTCCGAAATCTTAATGTCCCTTGTCCCTGGGGCTCTCTCCGTGCTCCCCACTCTTGCCTCCAAGGGGTGGTAAGGGGTAACACACCCCTTCGTCTACTTTCACAAAATGCCGAGCCCGGGGGGTGTTCTAAGGAGAGCTCAAAGAGCTTACCCTCAATCATTAAAACTAATCAATTAACAATCGAACAATTAAAACTAATCAATTAACAATCGACTAATTAAAGTTAACAAGATGATGTCATCTCAGTGTTAGCAGTTTCATGTCAATACTTCGCACTTCAGCAGTCCATCACCGACATACTTATATACTGATTTTGCATTTTCGTTAATTTTTACCCTCTTGTGATGGGGTTGTGTGCAGAGTGGGTCTGTGGAGGGTATAAAGTTGGAGTTGCCTCCATACCAGAACTTTTTGAATTCTTTGTCTTTTCTTGATGCGTTTATGAAAAGACTCATTTTATTTTATTTTCAGCCTCTAGATCGGGATCAGCCAAACGGTCGGCCACAGTGGAGGTTCACCGTTTTTGCTCAAGATGAAGGAGGTGAAGGACTCGTCGGCTACGCTGATGTCCAAGTCAACCTCAAAGACATCAACGACAACGCACCTTTATTCCCTCAAGGAGTCTATTTCGGAAACGTCACCGAAAACGGAACTGCCGGTTCGTTAATATCAAAAAAGAAAAAAAGAATTCTATTTTCTGTAGGTATGGTAGTTATGACCATGACAGCTGTCGACTACGATGACCCGTCTGAAGGGACCAATGCACGTTTAGTCTATTCGATAGAAAAGAACGTAATAGAGGAAGAAACTGGGTCACCTATATTTGAAATTGAATCCGACACAGGTGTTATAAAAACTGCAGTATGTTGCCTCGATAGGGAAAGGACGCCTGATTATTCGATACAAGTCGTTGCAATGGATGGAGGGGGGTTAAAAGGTAATTTTTCCCTTTTTTTCTACATAATACTAACTTTTTTTAAAATAGGTACTGGGACAGCATCAATACGAGTGAAAGATATAAACGATATGCCTCCGATGTTCACAAAGGACGAGTGGTTCACCGAAGTCGATGAAACTGATGGAGTCAACCTTCCAGAAACGCCCATTTTAACAGTCACAGTCCATGATGAAGATGAAACCAACAAATTTCAATACAAAGTAATTATTTTTCTAGGCAACAAACAATTTTTTAGGAGAAAAAATAAATAAATTAAATTAAATAAATAATCAAATAAATTAAATAATTATGATAAAAATTAAAAACCAAATTTTTTTTCTTTATAGGTTATCGAAAACAGCGGTTATGGTGCTGATAAATTTACAATGGTTAGAAACAATGATGGAACCGGTTCTTTGAAAATTGTCCAGCCTTTGGATTATGAGGATCAACTCCAAAGTAATGGATTTAGGTTTAGAATACAAGTCAATGATAAGGTATTTTGGATAAATATTTTTTTTAATTTTTATTTTAATGGTTTTTTTGTTTTAAAGGGAGAAGACAACGATAATGATAAATACCATGTTGCTTATTCGTGGGTGGTAGTTAAACTTCGTGATATTAATGATAATAAACCTCAATTTGAGAGGCCCAATATAGAAGTGTCAGTGTACGAAAATGCCGAAGTCGGCAAAGCATTAGAGACGTTTAAAGCGAGTGATCCCGATCAGGGAGGTAAAAGTCGAGTGTCGTTTGCCATAGACCGGACTTCCGATCGTAAAAGGCAGTTTTTGATAAGCCAAGAAGGTACGGTGACGATTCAAAGGCAGCTAGACCGTGAAGACACGCCACGGCACCAAGTCAAGATACTCGCCATTGACGACGGCGTCCCACCAAAAACAGCGACGGCGACTTTGACTGTGATCGTCCAAGATATCAACGACAACGCTCCCATGTTCCTCAAAGAATACAGGCCTGTCCTTCCCGAACATGTCCCTCCGAGGAAAGTCGTCGAAGTTCTGGCAACCGACGATGATGACAGAAGCAAAAACAACGGCCCTCCTTTCACCTTCAGGATGGACCCCAACGCCGACGATATCATCAGAGCATCCTTCAAAGTTGAACATGACCAAAGTAAGTCCTTATTTTGCCCAAACTGTCCATAATGATTCTTTCAGAGGGTGCGAACGGTGACGGAATGGCTGTTGTTTCATCTCTCCGATCCTTCGATCGTGAACAACAAAAAGAATATACGATCCCAATCGTAATCAAAGATTCTGGCAATCCAGCTATGTCTGCGACAAGCACATTAACCATTGTGATAGGCGATGTGAATGACAATAAAATGCAACCAGGGTCTAAAGATATATTTGTTTATAATTATATGGTAAGTTTTCTTCATTAATTTTATTCTTCTACAGTCCTTTTTTAGGGTCAAGCACCTGATACGGAAATCGGACGTGTTTATGTTTACGATCTTGATGATTGGGATTTGCCGGATAAGAAGTTCTATTGGGAAAGTTCAGAACATCCTCGGTTTAAACTCAATGAAGATACGGGGATGATTACGATGAAGCATGGAACTCGTGGAGGGAAATATCATTTACGCTTTAAAGTTTACGATAGGTTGGAATCGGCAACGTTTTTTTTCAAATAATTAACATTTTAATTTTAGAAAACATACTCAAACTGATATTCCTGCAAATGTCACTGTGACAGTCAAAGAGATACCACATGAGGCTGTCGTCAAATCTGGTTCCATCAGAATTGCTGGAATCACAGACGAAGATTTTATTCGGATATGGAATTATCGGGTAATTAATTTTATTTATTTTTGGGGGACATTGGGTTGAAGAAACGACAGCTCTTTGTAGTGCCTTTTTCAAACTTTCTATTGTTCTTCTACTTTTAGGCCATTGTAAAAAGCAAACTTGAAAGCTTACGAGACAAATTGGCGGATCTTTTGAACACAGAAAGAGATAAAGTGGATATCTTCAGTGTCCAGCTGAGGCGACGCTATCCTCCATTGACGGATATCAGATTTTCCGCGCACGGATCGCCATATTTCAAACCAGTCAAACTTAATGGCTTAGTTTTAATGCATAGAGAAGAAGTATGAAGTTTAATCATTTTGAATTTTAATTAACTTTTAAAAATTTTAGATTGAAAAGGATGTGGGGATAAACATCACGATGGTTGGCATTGATGAGTGTCTTTATGAGAATCAAAACTGTGAAGGGTCGTGCACGAATTCTTTGGATATTTCAAATTTGCCTTATATGGTGAATGCGAATAAGACTGCTTTGGTCGGTGTCCGGGTTGATGTGATCGCTGAGTGTACATGTGGAGCTAGAAATTTCACGAAAGGGGAATCATGTAGGACGTCGCCTTGTTTGAATGGGGGTCGCTGCATTGAAGGAAGATATGGTCTCTCTTGTAACTGTCCGAGTGGCTACAGCGGCCCAAGATGTCAGCAGACGTCACGAAGCTTCCGAGGGACTGGATGGGCTTGGTATCCTGCATTGGAAATGTGCGACCAATCTCATCTTTCGTTGGAGTTTATCACAAGAAAACCTGATGGACAGCTTCTATACAACGGTCCGATCGTCCCTCCTGAACCTGAAGAACAAATGGTTTCAGATTTTATATCTTTGGAGTTGGACAGAGGTCACCCACGGCTGCTCGTTGACTTTGGCTCTGGAACACTTGAGCTCAAAGTTAAGACAAAGAAAACCCTCGACGACGGCGAATGGCATCGACTCGACATCTTCTGGGACACCGAAAACGTCCGACTTGTCGTCGACTACTGTAAATCGGCCGAAATTTCCGAACTGGAAGACGGAACCCCTCCAGAATTCGACGACTCATCATGCCAAGCTAGAGGGACAATCCCACCCTTCAACGAATACCTCAATGTCAACACACCTTTGCAAGTCGGCGGGAGATACGTTGAAGAATTTGACCCGACCCATTACCATTGGCAATCAATGCCCAATGGCAAAGGCTTCGACGGATGCATCCGAAATATATTCCACAACAGCAAAGTATGACCTTAATTTGATTATCTTTTTCACATTTTTTCTTCAGCTTTATGACCTCGCACATCCTGGACTCACACGGAATTCAGTCTCAGGATGTCCGCAGACCGAAGAAGTCTGCAACAGTCAAGAATCGACTTTTAGATGTTGGGAACATGGAACATGCGTCGGTAGTTTCACAGAAGCGAAATGTCAGTGCCTTCCTGGTTACGCAGGGCCTAGCTGTACCAGTCCTACTGTTCCAGCAACCTTCAAACCCCAATCTTATGTAAAATATGCCCTTTCCTTTGAACCAGACAGGTAAAAAACAAACAATAATCATAAACACTATAATATTTTTATTATTAGATTTTCTACTCAACTCCAACTTCGGTTCCGAACACGAGAAGAACATGGCGAACTCTTCAGAGCAAGCGATCAACATAATCGTGAATACGCGATTCTTGAGGTAAACTTAAGCTCGAAAAGAAAGTACTTACAATTCTTTCTAGATCAAAGACAGCAAACTGCACTTCAGATACAACCTCAACAGCTTACGGACCGAAGAAAGAGATATTTGGCTCAGTGCGATAACTGTCGATGATGGACAATGGCATACAGTCAAAGTGTCCAGATATGGTTCTGCTGCCACATTAGAACTGGATGGAGGAGAAGGGCGACGATACAACGAATCTTTTACATTTGAAGGTCATCAATGGCTTATCGTCGACAAACAAGAAGGCGTCTATGCAGGCGGCAAAGCCGAATACACCGGCGTCAGGACATTCGAAGTTTATGCAGACTATCAGAAAGGTAACAATTTTTTTGCTCCTAACTAAACTAAAATCTCATTTTTAGGGTGCTTGGACGATATAAGACTGGAAGGCAAATCACTTCCTTTGCCTCCAACAATGAATGGAACACAATGGGGGCAAGCAACGATGACTCGGAATCTAGAAAAGAACTGCCCATCAAACAAACCATGTGCCAACGTTATTTGCCCAGAACCATTTGAATGTGTCGATCTTTGGAATGAATATGAGTGCACGTGAGTATTTCAAACTATATTTTATACTAATTGTATTAATTTTAAACCAAAGGGTTCTCCTACAATGGTCCTTCCATTATTGATATTTAAATTATACTACCACCTTTTAAAAGTTATGAGTATATAACCTTGTGAAGGTCGTACTAGTATGACCTTGTCAATGGTCGTGCCAGTATAATCTTGTGAAGGTTGTTCTAGTATAACCTTGTATAACTATAACTCTGTGGAGGTTCCAATCAGGGGGGAAGGAGTCAATGGAAAGGAAAAGTTTCCCGTTTTAGTTCCAAAGTTAGAAACCCAAGCGCCAAAGCGCTAGTGTCGTCATTCATAAAGAAAGGAAGTCATAGCACACAAGAGAGACAGACAGTCTATCTCTCTTCTGTGGTCATGGTAGGGATTGGTAGAGGGTGGGTAGGGGATTTCCGGGGGGAGTCGACACCAGCACCCTATGTTCTAAAATCTGAACGAAAGGAGACCTTTTTTATAGATAATCTGTGGTTCCAATAATGAAACATCCCATATTTATGCTAATATTATTAGTTAAGTTGATGCTTACATAACCTTGTAAAAGATTTGCTACAACCTTTACAAGCTAATGTCCTTGTGAAACTTTAACAAGGTTATATCAGCATAACCTTTACAAGGTTAAGTACTGTTGCATAAAATCGATGTCCAATTTTTATGTATTTACTACGGACTGATGTGCCTGATGAAAAATATTGTTGGCGAATAGGTGTGGTGAAGGTAGAATAGTATCGCCTGACGGTAAAGGGTGTACTGATAAAAACGAATGCCTCGAGTCTCCATGCCGTAATGGAGGGCGATGCATAAACCACGACCCGCGCCTGAGGTACCATTGCGAATGCCCCGAAGGTTTCTCAGGCGAGAACTGCGAACTCATCCAAGAAGGGCAACATCTCAAACTAGGAATGGGTGCCCTCGCAGCGATACTTGTCTGCCTTCTCATCATCCTCAGTAAGACAAAAATTACAGACGATCTAGAATGTCTTGTCTTTTTGTCTGCACATGCATGTCAATTTTTTTTTAAAAGCTCTTTGTTCCTTTCAATCCAAAAAGGGGCGGTAAGTTATTTTCAGCATTAGGATTATAATTTTATTTTTATTTTTTGTTTTATTTTATTTTATTTTTTTAATTCGATTAGTTGCCCTTCATGGCTAACAATACAAGGCGTTGAATGCGTAAACGTAAACGAATGTGAATGGGAGCCATGCGTGAATGGAGGAGTATGCATCGACTACGCTGACGAAAGACGCTACGCATGTCAATGCCCGTCCCATTTTACGGGCCCTCATTGCAACATACCGCAAGCAGGTGTCATACAGGCATCCTCAGACTTCATTATATCTTTTGTTATTTGCCTCGCCTTACTTATAAGTGAGTCCACTTTTATCAAATTCTCCTAAAATACTTAACAATCTTCTATAATAAGGTAAAAGGTAGAAATAAAATTTTATGCATGGTTTTTATTTTTATGTTACCGGTGTTATGCATGGATTTCAGTAGTATCGTTGGTCAAAATCATAGACATTATTCTATTTTACCTAATTTTATTGACAATTTTTTAGCGGATTTCCGGAGGAAAGCAGGCTATTGGGGCCAGCCTCACAGCGGCTTTCGACTTAGAGGCTTTTATATTGAAAATGGCTTGAATCGCGGGTTCAGGTCCTTCGCTTAGGGCATAAGGGGCATTTTCGTGATTTTCTCGGAACCTCAAGGTTTGAGATGGTTGAAAATCGTGACGGGAAGGTCCTAGGGGCCGAGGATCATATTTAATAGCAGTTCAAATCTCAAAATCGGTTCTGGGACTTGGCTAAGGGGCCTAAATGGAATTTCGTGATTTTCTCGGAACCTGAAGGTTTGAAATTGTTGGAAATGGTGACGGAAATATATTATGGCCCGAGGACCATAGTAGAAGACAGTTGAAATCGCCTAAGCGGTTCTGGGACTCTCCTGAGGGACTGGGGCGGGAAACTAGGCGCAGGGGGGGACTAGGACATCAAAGATAGGCTTAGGGAAGGCCTTTCCGGAGGAAATCCGCTGCTTCTCGAGGCTGCCTCGAGGAATTAAAGAAGTAAAGATTCATACCTATGCACAATAAAAATTTATAACAGAGTTGCTAATTTCTAATAATTTTCTGAGAAAATATAGTCCTGTTACCAATATTTTTCTTGTTTTCAGTTCTAGTCCTTGTATTTGTGGTGTATAATCGAAGGAGGGAGTCACATATTAAGTATCCTGGTCCTGATGATGACGTCCGAGAAAACATAATAAATTACGACGATGAAGGAGGCGGTGAGGATGACATGACTGCGTTCGATATCACCCCTCTGCAAATCCCGATCGGAGGCCCTCATCCTGAAATCCCTCCGGCTAAAATGCCTTGTGAGTATCAACATTCCCTTTCACCCTTTTCAATCGAAAAGAATCCACTTATTGACTTTTTTATCGTCAAGTTTGCGTTTTAGACCCAGCTGGACTAGTCGGAGTCGTTGAGCCAAACGTCGGCCTTTTTATCGAGGAGCATAAAAAACGGGCGGACGCCGATCCGAATGCGCCGCCTTTTGATGACTTACGCAACTACGCTTACGAAGGTGGCGGATCGACCGCTGGAAGTCTTTCGTCTCTCGCTTCAGGTATTTTATCAAGTTTACTCTAATTTACAGGGGCGGACTGGCCTGGAGGGGGGGTGTGGACAGAACCCACCTGCGCCCCACCGAGAATACATAGAGGCGGGTCAGGTTTTATTTTCCCAAGCTGGAGGCGCACCCCCCTAGGGGGGCGTAAGCTGTCCCGTGTGAGAAAGCTCAAGATTTTTTTTGTGTGTGCAAATATAACCAAAAATTCGTGAAAAACCTCAAAATTAACATTTGTAAAGTCTAATTTTCGTAAAACAAAACTCAAAAAACTCAACATTTAAAGCCAAATTTTCGTCAAAAACCTCAAAATCAACGTTTCTAAAGCCTAATTTTCGTCAAAAAACCTCAAACTCAACATTTATGAAGCCTAATTTTCGTCAAAAAACCTCAAAATCAACTTTGAATTGGCAATTTTTTGTCAAAAACCTCCTAAACATGGTTATAAGAGCAAATTTTTTTTGTCAAAAAATCTCAAAATTAACGTTTTAAGTGCAATTTCCTTTGTCAAAAACTTCAAAATCAATAATTAAGAAGCCCAGTTTTTGTCAAAATTTTCTGCCCCCCTCCCCCAACCGTGCGCCCCCTTAACTGAAAACCCACCCACTCTCTAAGGTTCCAGTCCGCCCCTGCTAATTTACTGTCGAGGTTATGATCATGAAGATCTCAGAGGGGTCTTTTCAAACAAGGGGCCTTTTTAGGTTCCAAGTTGAAACTTCCAACCCAATGGGTTGGGCCCAAATATACTCAAAACCCAGGATGTATCATTCGACCAGAGTGGGAGAAATGGGAAAACGGTGGGGATGGGCCTCTACGTCAGATGTCCCACACTCAAAGGGATGATCCCATCAAACCATGGACATTGTCCATTTTTCAGCCACATGGTAGGTCCTGCAAAAAAATGTTTGAAGTAAACCCCCCTTATTTTTTGACTGGGAACCCATTTCAATTAACAGATTTTAATTTTTATGTACAGGGTGGACCAGACAGACACAAACTTCGTTATTTTAAATGAGAACCCCCTTTTTTAATTACTGCAATCGATTTTATGCTTTATTTCCAATAAATTTTATTTCATAACTTTTTTTCTTGGAGCACTTTTGGATGTCCGAAACGATTATGCAAGTTTTAGTAGGAGGTAAATTTTTGAGCTCACAAGTAGACCGACATGATATCTCTTGGTAAAAAAAAGTAATTTTTCATGAAATTAATTATTAGATGATACACAATGAAAAATACAAAATTTTTTCGATTTTTAAAAATTGGTAAATTTGAATAAGCTGTATCTCCGAAATTATTTAATCTACAGAAACGGGGGTGGTCTTAAATTATAGATAATTTTATCAACTTAAAAAAAGTATTTATACTTCGATTCCGAAAACTTAATGTTTTGGGCTCAAAAAGGCAAAAACCAACTTCGGCCTATCATGTCAATAGAAATTGTGGGACAAAAAACGTCAGACCCTCTACTACCACTACGCCCCCTTCCTGAATGGTACATCCTGGGTTTTTAGTACCTTTGGGTTGGGCCCTTCTTTGAAAGGGTTGTGCCCCTTATCTACTAGTTTGGGCCCTTTAAGGTGTTTTGGACCCCTTTTGACTGGTTTCAAGAGGTTTGGAGAATTCTTTAGACTCCTTTTTGCATAGATTAAACTCATTTTCAAGTGGTTTTGGGCCTCTTGGGCCATTTTTCTGTCACTATTTTGAAAGAAAGTAAATATTCGATGATTTTTTCAGGAACCGATGACGAACAACAAGATTACGATTACCTCGGCGCTTGGGGTCCAAGGTTCGACAAACTGGCCGACATGTACGGACAAGAAGGCGAGAGCGAAGAAGAAGAAGACGAGCAATAAATTAGTTCAATGGTGCAACCTAGTCCAACATTCCTTGTATAGTCATTTTGTTTTTATAAAAGGAAAAAAAAAGCAAAAGGACCTAAGCTCAATTTCAAAAAATAATTCGACATCTTAAATGTTTGACCTAAACCTAAAACTTTTCCAAACAACTTTTTCTATCTCGAATCTCCCACATTTTTGTTTTTTGTACATAAGAAGTGGGAAATTCATTCTGTTTTTTAAAAAAGCTGCGCCCTTTCGCAGTATTTCTGACAACAAATAATAGATTCAATGTTAATCTCGTCTATTTATGTAAATATAATCGCCCAAATCAAAACGTGGTGCATGCCCCTTAAAAGACAACATTCCAAACAAATTTTATAGGTAATTTTTTTAAAAATTCATAAAAAATTCCAATTTTTAGAACGAAAAATGGGGAAAGTGCCATAGCGACGGCCTGATATTTATTAAAAGAAGAGCACTAGAGTGGTCGTGTTTTATATTATAAATAAGATATTATTTTTTATTGCCAAAATTTTGTTTGTTTGTATAGAAATAATAAAAAATGTATACTTTTTTCTTTCTTCATTATTTTTAGAAGGAAGAAATTTTTTTAATTGTAAATGTTCCTGAGGGGATTGCTTTTTTTTATTCCCACCCCGACTAGTCATCAAAAAATCTGAAAAAATAAAAAAAAAATTAAAAAATGCACCTTAGATAGTTCTAATTGTTACGGAAAAGTAGACTTTTCCATTTACGTTGTAGTAAATTCGCACTGAGTACAATTTTAGAGTAGTTTTTGAGTGGAGGCAATATTTTTTAAAATTTTGGGGGGGGCAAAGAAATTTTTTTTGTCAACTTTAGTGCTCTCTAAAAGTGTCATAACGGCCTCATAGTCAGGATTCCGAACGAAGGCCATGGAGGAACAAAAACAAAATTCAATGCTCAAATTGGATGAATCGGATGTAAATACATTTTAGAATAAGAGATCAAAATGGATTTTCAATTGTTTCCTTTTGTTTTCGTTTGGTAAATAATTGGATACGTCCAAGACTGAAAATATTCAAAATCTCAGTTTAAAATCCATTTTGTGCCAAAGAACAAACTTTTTAATTTTTACCTCAGGCGGCACTTTTTTAGTCGCACAATTATTTTTTTTCAAGTGTCGCATTTAAGTTAAACCATATCGAGACATCACAAAAAAAAAAAGTTGTAGTCAATTTTTTACCCAAAATTCAATGTAGAATTGTACATTGCACTAAATGTGTAAAAGAAAATTTAGATTTTTTTTAAAAAGTAGCCCCTCTATTGTGTAAGAAAAAAAAATTTAAATGTAATTTATATGTGTTTTTTCTTAAACTCTTCCCACACAGAATTTTATATATTTCCATAAGAAAAACACTGCCATTGTTCTTTTGCGAAATTTTTCAAATGTCCTAAAAGACCTCAGGTTTTTCGTTTTTTATACAAAGTACGCCATTTTTCCTTGGCACTGGCACTGTACAGGATGGAAACATAAAATATGTGAAGGGAGACTTTTAGATTTGTAAAAAAAAAGAAATCAAAGACTTTATGAATTTTTAGACTTATTAATTTTTTTATATTATTTAAAAGTTTTATTTTCCGTTTTTTAAAGCATTATTCCAGGGGTAATGTGGAGTAGGCACACAGTTCCTCTTTGTTTTAAGTCTTTGTTGTATCTTAGTAATTCCAGAATTTTTTATACTTTTTTTTCTAAAATGATCATTTCGGAAGACCTACTTATTAGTTTGTAATCTACTAAAAATGTAACAATGGATGAATGTGAATGAAAATTTAAAATAAATCATGTTTTTTTTTAAATCAATGTTTGTATTGTATAATTTTGTTTTTTCATTGATTTCAGCTGTGATTATTCTCTCTAGCTGTATAGGTTTATTATTGAAATAAAATATAAAAAAACACACACACTTTAATTAAGGTCTTATTTATGCATTCCGAATAGGAAATGCTGGCATGGAATGAGACTAACCTAGTTGCTCAGTATAATTTCTGTACATAAATATCAAAACTGACTTCAGATTCGTGTTTTTCACCATAAAAATGGCCAAAAACCACATTTTGAGGCAAATCCAAAAGTGAAAATTTTTGGCCAAAAAAGTGAAGTAGGGGACACTTTGTGAAGTAAAAAAAAAGTCTTTATATCCTGATAACGACTTTAAATTCATGTTTTCCACACTAAAAATGGTCAAAAACCATATTTTGAGGTAAATCCTAAAGCGGAAATTTTTGGCCAAGAAAGTGAAGTAAGGGCCCCCTTGGTGAAGTAAAAAAAAAAAGTCTTTATATGTACCCAGAAATTTGGGTTTCTCACCCTAAAAATGGCCAAACCCTCATTTTGAGGCAAATCCAAAATCGAAAATTTTTGGCCAAAAAAGTGTCCCCCCTTTGGTGAGGTAAAAAAAAAAGTCTTTATTTCCTGAAAACGACTTCGGATTCTTGTTTTTCACTATAAAAATGGCCAAAAACCACATTTTGAGGTAAATCCAAAAACGAAAATTTTTGGTCAAAAAAGTGAAGTAGGGGACTTAGTAGTAAAAAAAATGTCTTTATATCCCGAAAACGACTTAAGATTCTAGTTTTTCACCCTAAAAATGGTCAAAAACCATATTTGAGGTAAATCCAAAAAAAACGAAATTTTTGGCCAAAAAAGTGAAGAAGGGTCCCCTTTTGGTGAGGTAAAAAAGCAATGTCTTTATATCCTGAAAACGACTTCGGATTGTTGTTTTTCACCCTAAAAATGGTCAAAAACCTCATTATGAGGCAAACCCAAAATCGAAAATTTTTGGCCAAAAGGGGGCCCTTAGGTGAGATAAAAAAAATGTCTTTATATCCCAAAAACGACTTCAGATTCTTGTTTTCAACCTTAAAATTGGTCAAAAACCAAATTTTGGATGAAACACTATATTTTCAACAAATTCCTATTGTTGAGGGCGATTTATTTGAGAGGGGCAAGGATGTCAGGAGTAGTGGGTGAGTTCTGTAGAGTCCCCACTTTTTGAGAAAGTTCGAATATTAGGTTCAAAAGCAAAAAAGTACTAAAATTTGGATTTATAATTTTAATAAATAACATTGAAGTTATTTCTATAAATTTTTTTGACCAACAATTAATAAATAAAAAGAAATTTTACAGGTATATGCTATTAAAAAGTATTTGTTTCTCAACCACATTGGCTTGCTTTGATTTCGATTTGATCTTCCTTTTGCGTTTCGCCACATTCAAAACGGACGAAATCGATTATTTTGATCTGAGCGTCTTGGATGACCTGGCCGACGGTGACTGACGGATCTAAAAGGAATTCTTGGTGTATCATGACAGTCTCGTCATCTTTGCTCTCATGTGGCTCGTCTTCTCCAATTGTTCCAATTTTCGAAGGGTCCATCCCTGCAGAAATAAAATCAAACACAATCCAAAATACTTGAAAACATACCGACTATATGCTGGCAAATTTGCTGAGCGACTTCTTGTACTCGAGAGTCGTTTTTAGTGGTCTGATATGCGACGATCGCTCCGTATTTGCCGACGAGGACTTTGGCTGAAGGATTCTCCGGCTTTGGATGGGCGTAAGTGACCAGAAAGACGTCAGAAGGTACTTTCATGTTCACCCCACGCCTTAACGTTATGTTCTCACCCAATGATGATATAGCCAGAGCAGTGTGGTCTGCGAGTGTCTTATTCTCAGGTCCACCAACTTTTTTCAATTCCAAGCTATCAATAAAATGCTGAAAACAAAGTTTTGAATTATTTAAGTAGCCTAATTTGTGAATCAACACTATAGCCCAACTTCTGAGGATTGCAAGGTTGCCAAATTGGGCAATTTATTACTTTGGGCCAATTTTGAAGTAGCATAATTTGGCATTCATTGTCCAAACTAGCAACAGTGTCTAGTAGCCCAATTTGCAACAAAATCAGCCTGATTTGGGCATTGAGCTGATAATTGGAGAAGCTGCAAGGTAGCCCAATTCGTCATTCATGGCCCAAACTGGAAATACTGTCTACAGTCCAACTTCTCAGGACTACAATGTGGCCAGATTGGGCCATTGGGCTAGTTTTGTTGAGGCCAAATCCATTGATGGACCAAACGGGGAACTACAGTGTTGCCAGATTGGGCAGTTTCTTGCATATTGCGCTATTTATTGACACATTGGGCCATTCATTGAAAATAGCTATAAAGTAGCCCAATTTTTTAGAATTCATTATCTAAACTAATGGGCAGATTTGGACATTTAATGCAAATCAGGCTAGTTTTTTGTTGGCCCAATTTGTCATTCATAGCCCAAACTAGGGAAACTGTCTATTGTTCAACTTTTCAGGTCTACATTGTTGCCAAATTTGGCCATTTATTGCGAATCGGGATAGTTGTTAAGTAGCCCAATTTGGGATTATCATCGAACCACCACCTTGGAAACCATAGAAGCAGGAGGTTCGAGAGTTTCTTTCAAAAAAGCGCTTGCTGCGAGTTCGACTAGATTTTTGAACGATTTGTTCCTTGCGACGAAATCAGTCTCGCAGTTGATTTCGAGAGCGACCGCAGAATTCCCTTTTGCCGAGAGACCGATGAGTCCTTGAAGTGTCGCTCGCCCTTCAAGTTTCGTCGCTTTCATCCATCCCATCGCCTGCGCCTGCTCCTTCAGCCACTTTTCAGCCTTCAAAACCAACCAATCAAACATTTCAAAATTGAAACTTAGAGGATTCGTACCAATTGAACGTCGTTGTTGTTCACTTCGAGTGCTTTCTTACAGTTTGCGAACGTGTATCCCGTCTTTTTACGCAATTTAGCCAAATCGCTTTTGCTCGCCCAGAGAGGCCCTTGGGTCTGCACATACCTCACGAACTGCTTCAGCATCATAACACCCGCGAGAAGAAGTTACAATTTAAAAGAAGAAAAACATTAATCAACTGCACCAATCTTAACCTACTACACTGTTGTAACTTTGGAAGCAAAAGCAGTGATGCATAACTGCGGGAAACTTCCCGCGCCGCGAAATGGAGCGAAATGGCCGGAAATGGAAAAACAGAATTTTAGCGTATTTTAGGTATTTTTTTATTATTATTATTATTTTTTTTTTTTATTTCCCCTGAAATGTAATTATGGAAATGGAACCCACAAAGGCAAAACGGAAACTTTCTCAAAAAGTAGGTTCTCTAAAGACCTATCCATTGGCTTGCCGGAACGCTGCGTATACATGCTTATAAGTATAATCTGTGGACACTACCTATAAACGTGAAAATACCTATAGGGACTATCACGGTAATTGCGACGAAAATACGGGCTGGTCCTGAAAAGGGCCGGCGTAGCGGACAGAACCACGCGATGGGTTATAGTGAGAGGCCAAGTGGCCAGGGTGGCTAACTAGAGCCGATGTAGAAGCCAGGAGGGCGAGAGAGCGGTTCGGCGTGAGAAAGCAGTGAGGTTCCGTTCAAATCTCGAGCCCGGAGAAGGGCGAGCGCCGAGGGCCGAAGCCCGGCGAGACGGCTTGGAGTTTCCTTTGGCTTCTTCTTGATATAGTGATTAGTGAATCGATATTTTGGTCTTCATAAAACCCTTACAAATGAGCCAGATTATATAGGAAAGGGGAATACCGCAACGAGAGCACCGGGAAGATTCCCGAATGTTCTAGAAGGTTCGTGGGCGGTCCCCTTTGCCCTTTTGGCGTGAAAGTTTATTTTATTTTATTTATTTACATAATCTATTAGTGTTTACAATAAAAATGAACAAAAATGAAAGAATATTGAGGCAGGCGCTTTTGCTTGAATCGGTGGCGAGGAGAGCCGCCACAGTCCTGTAGCTCCAAAACTATGGGTTCAGTACAAAAAGAACGTGACGCGTCTAGTGTCTACCAAGCTCTCAAAAAGGAAACAATTCGATTCTAATCCTATGCGCTTTTCATTACATTGCCTCAAAATATTCGACCTCCTTATGTACGCTTATTTGTGCGCTTTTCATTCACAAATCAATTGTAGCCCTCCGGGCTCGAGACTCGAACGGACTCTAGCCTTCTCACGCCTTCCCGGCTTCTCCACTGGCTCTAGTAAGCCACCCTGGCCACTTGGCCTCTCACTATCTCCTATCGCGTGGTTCTGTACGCTATGACGGCCCTTTTCAGGGCCAGCACGAATTTTCGTCTCAACCACCGCGATTTACTAAAACATCCAAAATCACCCAACCCACGTAAATCACCTAAACCACCAAAATTGCCCAAATCACCAAAACCAACCCAAACAACCAAAATCACAAAACCACTAAATTTAACCAAACCACCAAAACTGGCAAAATCACTGAGTCAGATTGACGCTCGGGGTCTCCATGACATGTCCATGTCCTTCCAAAAATCCCGGGTTCCAGGGTTTTGTGTGGCTAATAGCGTTTTTTGTGTGGAGAAAGTTAAAATTTACAAGGGAATTTTTCATTTTAGAGGGATTACAGCACTGGTGCAAGCTTGTTTGATAGCAGCTGTTGTTGTTTTTTTCTTGATGCTTCTCCGGTTGTTTTGATTTTCGTGAGGTATGCTAGAAAATGTGGATTTAGGATTTCTATTGATGTTTTAGAATGGCATCGGGGAGCGGGATGAAGGCCCCCAAAGACGTTTTGATGGAGGTCGCGTCTTTCATCAAAAATGCGAATAAGCCGAATGAGAGTCAGATTGTGGAGCTCGCCCGGGTAGGTTTGGGTTTGATGCAGCCGCTCCCTGCGACGAGGGAAGCCGTTCTAGAATTCTACAGCACCATTTTCGACATCTGTGCCTTCAACTACGTCGTCGAAATCGAGGTAAATCCTCCATCCAGGTTGCCAGATCGTCCGCCCAAATTGCTATCAATTGCCAGATATGGCAACCATCCAAAGTCGGGCTATAGCCAGTGTTGCCACTTGAGATTATCAACCACAAATAGAGCTACTTTACTACCAGCAAGATCGAAAGTGCCCAATTTGGCAACGTTTGACCCTCAGAAGGCTATAAACAGTGTATTGGTGACTAATCTCAAATTGGGCTTTAATTGAAATTAAACCCCTATGATCCTGTGAAGTCGGGATATGGAAAGCTTTGCCAGTTTGGTCTATCGGGCTAACTTAAAACTGGCTACTCTGGCCCAAAAATCTACCTCAAAAGGGACATTATCCTTTTAAAATTGCCCAAATTATGGTCGCCAGAGTGGATTAAATTGCAAAGTGGGCTACTTCAAGCCCATCTGGCAACACTCCCCTGACATTACTGGTGCAAAAAGGGTCCAAACTTTAGTTACCAGATAAATTGAAAATAAGCTAGATTTAAAGTTGCTGAGCTTGACCTCCCTCTATTTATTCTAGACTCGAGGTAAGCCGCCACCAAATGCTACAAAGTCATTAGTCGACAACACAATTCTGGACGAAATCCATGGAGAATTAAGCAAAATGATTGGCAGCTACACACTTGAATGGGCAGTCGTCATTTCCACCTGGGGTTATGAAGTTTTAGGTATTTTTCTCCTTTTTTTTCTCTCATACAACTAAATTTTTTAAAAGGGAATTTGTGCTCCCAATATTCTTCTCGGGGGCACTCGCCTGTCAACGGATCGCTCAACGACAGCCTCCACCAATGGCTCTCTTGCCCGGCCACTCGCACACTTCTCGACCTCATCACAAATTCTTTACTCAAACTAATAGACACCGAAAAATGCGCCCAAAATATCGACAATCTTTTAGGTTTGTTTGTTCATAAAAATTTCGTTTTTAATAAAATTTATAGACACGTGTGTGAGCCATAGCCCGCATTTCGATTGGGCTGTCGCCTACGTCGGAACTCGCTTTCCGGCCGTCATCATCTCTCGAGTTCTTCAAAGCGGACTTTCCGACTACATTGCCAACAAAGGAAACATCGCAAACGTAAATTTTGTCAAGCAAACATCAAAATTTGTTAATTTTTATTTCAGGTGCCGAAATTTCAATCCATTATTGGCATATTAGTCCATCTAAGTGGAAGCCATCAATCTACCGTCGAGCAATCCCTTCTTCATTTATATAATGTAAGAAAAGCAATTTTTTTGAGAATTATTTTCTGAAATTGATTTTTAGGAAAGTTTACAAGAAGAAGGAGATATGAGTGATGTTGAAAGGAACAATACGGTTCCTTATATTTTCCAGTTGACATCCATGACCAATCTTCTTCTTCCAGCCTTGGTCAAGGTCGTCGTTGAAGCTTGTATGTCCTTCAATTTTCTTTTCTTTTTAATTATTTCATTTTAGTGAAATCTCCTGATTATGAAAAACTCGAAAAGTTAGGACCTGAATGGATTCATGGTTTTCGTTCGCGGCAAACTTTGTTCGATTTGGTCGTCCACCTTGTCCTTTCTGTGACCGAAGGGGCTGTCCAAATCTTCTTGCTTCTTTTAGAATCCTCAGCTAACTCGAACGCCAATTTTTCCAACACGGCTGAAGAAATTCTTCGTAAGTTGCCCTTTTAGTTTTTCTTAAAATAACAACAATTTTCAGTACTTTTGATAAAGGAGCTTGAAATAGCGGTAAAGGGGAATATGTCGAAAGTTCCCTTTTTGGAAAACATACAGAAAAACATTCAAGATGTCTTTCCTTTGCTTTTGAGCGACAACAACCTTCAAATAAGCTCGGCTTCATCAATATTGTCGTTTATAGGTTGGAGATTGGAAGGAAAAAGACAAAACTAAACTTTTTTCTAGGACATCAACAACCTTCGACGTTGGCCAAATGTGTCACTTATGTTTTGCTCAGGTCGAAAGATGACGAACATCTTGCATCGGTGGTCAGACTTTCGCTCGGCTATAAAAGCTCGAGTGTATTGTCGCCTGCGATTGCTCTTGCCCTCAATGATAAAGAAGTCAAAGACAAATCTCGTCTGTGGGGAAATATAACTAAATTAGTCAAGTATGGAATAGTCGGCAAAATACTGTTTTTTTAATGATTTCTTTTTAGATGGGAAGCGAGTGGGACTTTGATTTCTCTTCCTATTTTGGAAGCGGTTTTCGATAATCTGTTTGTTATATCGAACCATCTTTTTGAAGAAAAAGATATTAAAGTTGCACACGTGATTGCTGAGCTCATCCGGAAGCCGATCTACGATTATAAACGACGGCCCAATTTCATTTTGGGGAAAAATGTCATTCAAGCGATCATCGCCTACTTTTATAAATGCCTTGTCAACTCAGGTTTGTTTAAATAGGAGATGTGTATATTTTTATGAATACGATCCACGTATTCATACCTTTTGGGTGTGAATATATATATGTATTCATACCATCCGACTAAGAATGCAAACGTATTCATACCATCTGACTAAGAATATGAAGGTATTTATACCATCCCACTAAGAATACAAACGTATTCATACCATCTGACTAAGAATACAAACGTCTTCATACTGTAAGACTAAGAATATGAAGGTATTCATACCATCCGACTAAGAATACAAACGTATTCATACTGTGAGACTAAGAATACAAACGTATTCATACTATCTGACTAATAATACAAACGTATTCATACCATCCGACTAAGAATACAAACGTATTCATACCATCCGACTAAGCATACAAACGTGTTAATACCATCCGACTAATAATAAAAACGTATTCATACTGTAAGACTAAGAATATGAAGGTATTCATACCATCCGACTAAGAATACAAACGTATTCATACTGTGAGACTAAGAATACAAACGTATTCATACTATCTGACTAAGAATACAAACGTATTCATACCATCCGACTAAGAATACAAACGTATTCATACCATCCGACTAAGAATACAAACGTATTCATACCATCCGACTAATAATACAAACGTATTCATACTGTAAGACTAAGAATATGAAGGTATTCATACCATCCGACTAATAATAGAAACGTATTCATACTGTAAGACTAAGAATATGAAGGTATTCACACCATCCGACTTAGAATACAAACGTATTAATACCATCTGACTAAGAATATGAAGGTATTCATACCATCCGACTTGGAATACAAACGTATTAATACCATCTGACTAAGAATACAAACGTCTTCATACTGTAAGACTAAGAATATGAAGGTATTCATACCATCAGACTAAGAATACAAACGTATTCATGCTATCAGGTCAAGAATACGAACGTATTCATATTATACTACTAAGAATACAAACGTATTCGTTCTATCCAACTATGTATACGAACGTGTTTGTATTCAAAGAATACGAACGTATTAATACAATCTGATTACGAATACAAACGTATTGTTACTGTTTGACTGCAATTTCTTGACGAACTTTCTCACTTACCAATTATCGTGTAAGACGTGTTATTATTGTTTTTACTGAATATATACTAATACGTTTGTGTTCGTAATTGTAAATTCCTCTTTGAATTTAATTTGTATTCTTGAATAAAAAAATCTGTCCATTTCTGGTTTAGAATGATGTAAGTTTGTGTTTTCTAGAGGGGATTGAAGAAATGAAAGCGTTACGTGCAATAAACTTATCGTTGAAGAAACTCTGCCAAGAATCTGCAAGCCATCGAGTTTTTGCTTTGAGAGAACTTTTAGAAGGTGCCCTCTTTAAGCTCCCTTCCGTCCTTTTCGGTGCGATACCAAAAGCAAGGGCTCCGTTGATTGAATCCTGCATAAGTTTAATGAACGAAAACATCAAGCAGGTTTGTCGCTTTATGAGGGCGCATCATTGATGTCTTTTAGGGCCACACAGCTTTGATGGGACAGCGACATTCTTCCGTATTTCATGCGGGAATTATCGGAAGTGGAAAAAGAAAAGCGTCGCCGACTTGTCCTACGCCATATGAAGATGTTATACGCAACACGAACCTTTTATTGACTGTTGTCAAAGCTTGTTGTACAAATGAGGCAGAAGTCTCACTTGATGCTGTCATATCGGTCGCGTTGCTTTTGGTCGAGCTTGTCTCCCCTGATGTCATGTACAATGGTTTACCTTGGCCTGAAGAAGATTCGTGCAAAGTGACCATAGAGAGGGACCTGTCGATTAGAAGGATCCTTGACAACGTCCCAGCTGTCTGGTCACTTCTTGCCTTTATAGCTCATCATAGGCCGGCTTTGTGTTACTGCTCTGTCATCCTTCGTGCTGTCGTATGTAGTTTTATGTACAAAAAAATGTTAATATCACATTTGTCAGGTTGCAACTCTTATAAACCAATGGTTTGCGGAAAGCCAGCAAGGACATGGCCCTGGCCATAACAAAGATTTAGTCCGTACAACAGTGAAAATACTCCAGATAATGGCTTTAGGGCAACTTCTTCCTCCGCCGTTCACCGTTTTGGGAGACGTCGTCCCACTTGTACCACCAATTCATGTAAATATTCAACTATTTAAATATCAACCCCAGATATCGATTCCAATGCTAGATCTGATTCCTTCATTCTAGATTTGACCTCTTTATGCTACATTTGATCCCTTCATGCTAGATTTTACTATTATGCTATTTTTGACTCCTTCATGCTATTTTTGACTCACATATGCTTTACTCGACTCACATATGCTATATTTTTGACTCATGGTATATTTGACACATTTATGATACAATTGACTCACATAGGCTATAATCGACTAGTATATGCTATATTCGACTCATTCATGCTATATTCGGCTCATTCATGCTATATTCGGCTCATTCATGCTATTTTTGACTCATTCATGCTATAATGGACTAATTTATGCTATATTAAACTAATTTATGCTATATTGGACTAATTTATGCTATATTAAACTAATTTATGCTATATTCAACTATTTTATGCTATATTCGACTAATTTATGCTATATTCGACTAATTTATTGTTAGGAAAATATGACATCTGCTGATCAGATATATAGTTCGGCCATCATTAATAAAATGTAATCTGTTGAAGAAACACTTATATTTTTATTAAATTATGCTATATTTGACACATTTATGCTACAACGGACTCACATAGCTATAATCGACTCACATATGCTATAATCGACTCACATGTGCTATATTCGACTCATTCATGCAATATTCGGCACATTCATGCTATAACCGACTAGCATATGCTATATTCGACTCATTCATGCCATTTTTGACTCATATATGTTATATTCGACTCACTTATGCTAGATTTTGCTCATTCATGCTATATTTGACTAATTTATGCCATATTTGACTCACATATGCTATAGTTGATTCACATATGCTATATTCGACTCATTTATGCTATATTCGACTCGAAGTTTAATTTCTTTATTTTTTTTTCGGCTACAAGCTAGATTTAGCTACTCATTCATGTTATAATTATTTGACTTATTCATGCTATAATTATTTTACTTATTCATGCTATAATTATTTGACTCATTGATGCTATATTTGACCCATTCATGCTATATTTGACCCATTCATGGCTCGTGCTACATTTGACCCATTCTTGCGAAATTTGACCTATTCATGCTATATTAGACTCATTCATGCTATATTTGACCCATTCATGGCTCATGCTACATTTGACCCATTCTTGCTAAATTTGACCTATTCATGCTATATTAGACTCATTCATGCTATTTTTGACTCATTCATGCTATTTTTGACTCATTTATGCTATAGTCGACTCACTTAACATGCTAAAAAAAAATCTTTATAATAAAATAAACTTCTGAAAGGGACTAATTTATGCTATATTTGACTCATTCATGCTATATTTGACTTATTTATGCTATAATTATTTGACTCATTTATACTATGTTTGATTCCTTTATGCTATATTTTACCCTTTATGTCCGATTTGACCCCTTAGTGGTAGATATTGCCCCCTTTATGATTTGCCTTCTGTAATTAAGATGACCCTTTTTAAGCTCGATTTGACCCTTATTGCTAGTTATTGATGCCATTATGTATTTTAAGATATGAATGTGTGAGACACTCGTTCTATGCTTAATTTGTTTGTAAATTATTTTAGGTTGTACAAATTTTAAAGGATTGTGTGTGGAACTATTTCAAAGTGAACGTCCCGTCGCCGGTTTTATTCACGAGGGACTCAAACGGGAATATGTGGAGGGACACGTCCACCTCGAAACCTCCGAAATTATTCACGGAAACTTTGCGAATAGTGATGCTCAAAAATCTTTCATCTCTCGGAACCTTGTATCATACAATTTTCGTCGAAGAATTCTCTTAATGTTACCTCTTTATTTTTCTATGTTTTAATTATATTTTTTAATTAAAATGACTTTTTTATTCCCCTTTGATCTCCTCACGTTTTGTTGTGTCCAGGTCGCCTTGACGACAGACAGTAAACAAGAGTTAAACCATACTTTAGTTTTGTTTCTTTTCCTCCTAAAAACCACTGTTATATTCTCTTTTTTTAAACTATTTAAATAATGCAATTAAAACTATCATTTCCTAAGGATGCCGAGCATAAAGATACAGTTTCATGTGTGTCGTGGAATAATACGGACGAAGTTTTGTCCTGCGGGTAAGAAAAACTAGAAAAAGAGAAATTGATCGTTTTATTTAATTAGGGATGATCACTTGATGAAAAAATGGAATTTGGTGACAACAGAGTCGCAAAAGATTTGCGAACTTCCGGGCGATGTATATCCCATAGATTTGCATTCTTTTTCTAGAAATGCGAATGTTCGGAAACAAGGGCAGGATCAATTATTGATAACTTCATCTGATGGTAAGTTCCATCTTTTGGGAAAGAGTGGTCGGATAGAGAAAAGCGTCGAAGCACACAAAGGAGCCGTTCTTGTCGGCCAATGGAGTCCGGACGGCTCAAGTTTACTCACATGCGGTGAAGATGGCCTTTTAAAAATTTGGTCCAGGAGTGGAATGCTGCGATCTCTTGCAGTCCAAAGCAGCGGCGTCCCCATTTATAGCGCTTGCTGGAATTCAGACTCCACACAAGTCGTATACACTCAAGGAAAGCATCTCGTCATAAAACCGCTGGCTGCCAACACCAAAGCGAATCGAGTAAAATATTTTAGATTTTAATTTTTTGATCATTTTTTTCTCAGTGGAAAGCACATGAAGGACTCATTTTAAGAGTAGCATGGGATTTTGTCAACGGAAGGATAGTTTCCGGTGGTGAAGACTGCCGTTATAAGGTTGCTTATTTTGTCAATTTTTGGATTCTTATATTTGCATAGGTTTGGGATAGCTATGGTGCTCCTGTTTTTTCAAGTATGCTACATGAACATCCCATAACTTCAATAGCTTGGTCACCAAGTGGTGACTTATTTGCTGTCGGCTCATTTAACACTTTGCGCCTCTGCGATAAATCAGGAGTAAACATAATTTTCAATGGTTAAACTTATTTTAAAATTTAGTGGTCTCATTGTTTGGAAAAGCCTGAAACTGGAAGTTTGTACAGCATTGCTTGGTCTGCTGACGGGACTCAGTTGGCTGCAGGTTGCGCAAATCGGAAGCTTCTTCTCGCTCACATTATTGGGAGGTAGATTTTTGTTTAAATGGTTATTTTTAATTGAAAAATGAAGGAAAGTCGAATGGGGTCAGTACGAAGCGGTGACGACAAGGAGGAAGACGATCGTCGTCAACAATGTGGCGCAGATGGGCGAAGATACGATCGAGTTTCCAGAAAGAGTCATACATCTATCGCTTGCTTATAATCATCTGGTTGTCGTGACGACCACTCAATTTTATATCTACTCGACAAGTAACTTGAACACTCCTATTGTCATGGATCTTCGTGAGGGATCCGTTTCTATCGTCCTATTGGCCGAAAAGTAAGCACAGCTTTCCTCAAATTCACAAGTTAGGTTATAGTTTAGAGGTTATCCGGGGTGTGCCTGCTAGAAATCCGATTATCTCCCTGACTTTTGAGGTCACGAAAAAAAGTATCGAAGTAAACCCCCCTTAATTTCAAGCAAAGAATCGATTGGGACCAATAACTTTTGGATCCGACATTCAGGGTGCTCCAGAACTTCCTAAAATATAATCGGCTGGAACACCCTGTAGATTCCTTTAGAGGTTATAGACTCCATTGCAGGTTATACATTATTTTGGATCACCATTCTCTGTCTTTTGTATAAGCGGTTTGTCTTTTTAGGGAGTTTGTGCTAGTAGAGAGGACCAGTATAAACCTATATAGTTACGAAGGGAGGCTCCTTTCTTCGCCAAGATGGGCGAGTTTGAATACGAGCACTTTAAATCCTCTTCATGTCTCCCTTGGGCCTGATTCACTTGCAGTACGTGATCAAGCGGACGAAAGAGGTATTAATTTTTTTTTTAATTTTATTTAATTTTTCTTTTATTAGTTATCCAGCTCTTCGATATCAATGGAAAAGAACTCGGCTCTCCAATACAGCACACGAATCCATTGGTCGAAATCGGTCTAAGTCATGGCGGGAACGCTTTGGACCGACTTATCGCTTTTGTGGACCGGACCAGAGACTTTTATATTGCTACGGTCCAACCTAGGCCTACAATACCACGAAAAATTGACAAATTAGGTACTTTCTAGGCATTTAAGACCACAAAAATGATCGTTTTTTCAGGTAGTATCGTACAATCTTTTAAATGGAACTCTCATCTTAACATGGTAGCTGCTATTCAAGATACCTCTTTGATTATTTGGTATTATCCTTACATACTGTTCGTGGATAAAAAGTTGACAAGAAGGACGACCGTGACTAAAGAATCAAAGTTGGTTTGTTTTGGATGGAAAGTGCTGATTTGTTTTTAGCGAGTTTGGACATAGGCCGAGTATTGTGAGCTTCATTGGGAACCATGTTGGCATAAGGAGGTCCGATGGTGCCTTGATCAATGTCGGTATTTTACCCTACGTTGCTATTTTGCACGGCTTCTCTATGTCTTCTTCTTGGAAAGACGCCCTCAGGATTTGTCGAATGGTCAAAGTAGGTGTCAAAAAGAGAACAATAATTTTTTAAATTTTTTGTTAGGATGATGCATTGTGGGCTTGTTTGGCTGTCATGGCAACGCAAGCAAAAGACCTCGAAACCGCTGAAGCAGCATATGCGGCGATTAATCAGTACGACAAAGTGTTATACATACAACATATAAAGGTTGGAATATTTTTTGTTTCTTGCTTATTTGTTATTTTTTTAGAATATTCCGATAAAAGCGGTTCAAAATGCAGAGATGTCATTATTGGGAGGGAATATTCAAGAAGCTGAAACTTTGCTGCTTCAAAATGGTTTGGTTTTTAGGGCCATTATGTCAAATATAAACACTCATAATTGGGAAAGGTAAGCAAAAATGAAAATTTAGGCTGTACAATACCTCCTCCCCACCTCCCATCACTTCCCCAACCTCCCTCGCCCTCATCACCTCCCCTACTCCCACCCTTACCATCATTGACTCTCCTTGTATTTGGTGTACATTTGGTTAAATGGGACCGATAGCACTCGAGTAGGGTATTTTCGCAAACTCCAGACATAATTCCGCTATTTTTGCCTACCTTGGTACCTATAATAGGCATAGCAACTAATTACATAAGAACCTACCTAAAAGACGACTTGGTCCGTCAAGGGGTTTTAATCTTTCATAACCTGACTACGATAAAGGCTGATAGGTTATCATTGGGATCCAAACAAAGTCAATTTTGTATCGAAAAACCATTAATTTTTGGTTTAAATGCCTTCAATTTTTCTTTTCTTTCATTTAAGAGTAAATTTTACAATTTTTATTTTTTATTTGAGTTTATTTCCGCCTTTTAAGTTTAAAACAATGGAATTTTTTTAGGGTTATTTTTTTAATTTAAGTAACTGCTCTATTTTTTCTTTAGTTTGCCATCGTGTAAACTTTTACGCCATCTTTTTATTTATTTTAGGGCCCTTGATATTGCTTTGAGGCATCAAACTCACATAGACACCGTCTTACTTTATCGTCAAAGGTTTATGGAAAGGCTTGGGAAAGAAGAAACTAACAAAAAGTTCAACCAGTTGAGAAATACGGTAATAAAATAAAATAAAAATATAAAACCATTATTTTTTATGTCTTTTCTTTGTAGATTAACATCAATCCGGAACAAATTGATCAAAAAGTCGACTACGAATTAAATAAAGAGTCGTTTTGAAATTCAAATTGTCGTTTTTTTTCCTAAATTGTGTCTGGAAAAAAATTTGTTTTATGGTCTTTTTGTGTAAATGGAGAAGTCGGAGCCGATTATGCGTGAGATGCTCTGAATTGACGATACGATCCCCGAAAAGCATTTATCACATAACTAGGCTGATTCATACGGGCATGAATCTTACGCCATTAAAACGAGGAAATAATCAATCTCAACAAACCTTGTCATTCCCGAATGTGGTGGGCCTTCTTTTTCGTCTGTCAGATCCGAGATTTGTATTTTTTGTGCCAAATTAACGAAAAGCAGGGGCAGACTGACCCAGAACTCACCCGTGTTCACAAGAAAAAAGTACCCAAATGAAAACTTATTCAGGGCGAAGACATTCGTGGGAGGTTGTGGGGAGGTAGTGTGAGGTAAGGATGTAGTGCTAGGGTCCCATAATCTGACCCCGACGAATAGTTTGGATGTAAAAATTAAAAATGACGTATTTTGAAGGAAATGTGTTGTACAAACAAGAGAAAGTGGTTTTCTATAAATCAAGTCCTCAGGGGATAATAATCACATTAATGAATGCTAATAAATAATGGTTTAGTATTTTTTTTTGATTTGAAATTCCTAGAAATGGATACAACTGGGCTCTTGGAAAGAATATTAGCGTTGAAATCTTTAAAAATTTTGTAAAAGGATTCTGACCCTAATTTTCCTATTATTTGTTTCAATAGTGTCGGAAGATTGAAGTTAGAAAGAACGGTTTTAATGGATGCTAACGAGTTATAACATAGAAGATTATGAGAAATGTAAACAAAGGGTTAAGCCGAAGGCATTTTTTCCTCCCTGCGGGGGAGTGGGAAGGTGTAAAGTGGGGTCGGCTAATAATAGAAGAGAGGGCTTGTTTTCGATGTCACTGTCAGTCAGGTTTCGGCTATGGTACTGTTCGCCTTGGTCGCCTTATTGGTCTCCCGTGGCGAGGCCGTTCAAAAATGTTGCGACCAATTCGAATCTTTGGATAGCCAGAACTCGTGCGTACGTTCGGACCACCAATGGTTTTATATGAATTTCACGTATGGGATTCCGGACTGCAACTACACGGTCTCTTACGCCGGGGAATCAGCATCCGCTTCGTGTATCGACTATGTCCTAGACACCGGCTCCTATAAAATGTTCGAATGTCTAAATTCCGAAAACAACTTTCAAGTCCCTTCTATAAATTACGTCAAAAAATGCTGCCCTTTGAAAAGGACATATGATTCAGTCCAGCAGTCTTGCTGGGGTGAAAACGGCTTAGATATTGAATGGCCAAACGATTTTTTCAACGTCATTTTGGCCGGATTCAAAGGAATAGTGGATGTAAACATCGGGGCCCCTGTGTGCAGTGAAAATTACGTTTTGGCCGACTATTTTTTACCTTTGAATCAAGTGAGGCGAGAAGAAAGCGAATCTGTCGTTTTACAAATTGAGGATTCGCCTGAAATCAAGTTCAATCCTGACGACGTCTGCATAGATTTGACAGAAAAGCCTGAATTTTTGGTCGTCCGGGCTTGCATTTTGGCCGACCTCGCTTGCTATCCGAATGGCCCTATGACGTGCATTAGAAAATGCTGCCCGGATGGGAAATCCTTTGTAGGGAGAGACTGTAAAACCTCAAATGCTTCGATAACACCACTAGACATCTACAACAACGACGATACTCTTGAAAACTACTCATCTCTTGCATATTATTTCAACTTTCCTCCTCATTGTGACTCAAAATTTATCATCGATTCTCCAATCACGATATACAAAAGGCATTTCGTACTCCACGATTCTGAAGAAAGCAGCGAACATGCTGAATGGGACGGCTACTGCATCGAGCACGTCAATGATGAAACGGAAGGAGTTCAGCTGTTCGGATGTTTCGGCGACGAGGAAGATTCCGGATCGTTGGTCTTCATATTAAATTCGTCTTTCATGCCTATTTCGTGCTTTTTCTTATTCTTGACTCTCATTGTTTATTCATGCATCCCAGCCCTACGTAACTTACACGGAAAAACACTCATGTGCCATTTGTCTTGTCTCCTCCTCGGTTATTGCTGCTTAACTTACATACAGAGCCATTATACAGACGTCTCCGGCTTCCATTGCAAACTATTCGGTAAGTGAATAAATCAAAACTTTTTTAAATTATTTTCTTTCCGGTTCAGGTGTTTCGAGAGACACCAAGTTCATTGTCGCTTTATCTTTATTTACTCAAAGGATATGTTGACAATCCTTGGAAACATATTTTGCAAAACGTTAAAACTTTTAGATTTTTTTTTTTCTTTTTTCCAAGTGACAAACAACATTTTAAGGGTGGGAAAATCAACTTGTTTCGTTCAATGAGCGTCGAGGGCAACTTTTTATTTGATCAAGGAACCCGAATTGACCTTAACCCTAAAAAAAATTCGAGTTTCTAAAATTCGCTTTGGAAAAAAATTAAGACAAAAGATTCCAAACATTTTATATTTAGGTAGGTACCTACTTAACTGTGTGCAGCCACAGAGGAGCCTTTTAAACCTCTAGTGAAGAGGCATGCATCTGGGCAGGGGTGAACTGGCCCAGGAGGGAACCCATTACTCTAAATTTACACAAACACTGTGTTTTTCCCTTATTAATGTCCTCTGCCACCGTCCCATCACTTCCCCAACCTCCCTCCACAACCTCAATCTTCCACCACTACACCGGTAAATGCTTAGGTCTAGTCTAGTCTGGTAGTAATAGTCCCAAAACAGAACTTTCTCAAAAAGTGGCTTCCTAAGGCTCTACCTTGTATATGGTGCAAAGGTGAAGATCGGAGGTGTTTTACCAAAATCTCCAATTTCGGGGGAGGCCTATCCCCTATATTTATTCTATTTAGATAAACTAAAACCACACCCTCACCCCTGTTCACCCATGGCTCCCTCTCTGTGTTTTTCCCGCGATTTTCGCCATGCTTGGTTTTAATTGTCATTAAGAGTGTACTAAAGGCAGTTTTAGCTATCTCCGGTTTTGTACTCAAAATTTTTCTGTGAAAATTTTTTCATTTTTTTAAATTTAATGGCTATCAACTAGCGTGCTCCTAAAAAATATTTCGCTAGGAGAAAAAATAAATCTTATTCTCCGATTTGCTCCCGAACTTATGAACCGATTTTCGATTTTTTGGTCTCGTTTTTTCTAATATTTTTTTGAAGATACTCCTAATGGAGTCGAATTTGACTATTTTTAATTTATACAAGAAATAAAATAAAAAATCTGGAAAAATATTTTTTTGGAGCACATTAGTAGTTCGGCACTTAAAAATCAACGAAATTTAACAAATAAATTGTTCAAAAATTTTTGAGTAGAACCGGAGATAATCGGAGAATACTAAAACCGGGGCCTTTAGTACACTCTTAAGGAGAGCTTTTAACTTTTTTTTTTTGTTGTGAAGATTCCTGGAAAATGCTTCAGTGGTTTTGTTGCTTTGTGTTTTCTTATTTAGAAGATCTCAATGGTCTATTTCTTATCCAAATGTTTACAGCTTTCCTAAACCTGTTCGCATTCCTGGGCGCTTTCGCATGGCTCAACGTCATTGGTTTTGATATCTGGTGGACTTTCGGGTAAGTGATACTTTCTGCGGTTTTAACAGCCGCGTTATAAAAAGCCACGGCATACGAATCCGATCAAAGATTCAAGAAACAATCGAAAAATAAACTGTTTATTTTTGAGGATCGTTACGTGTCAGAATTTCCTTCGTAAATCAATCCGAGAGCCACATTTTTTCGGGAAAACGTTCCCCACTTACCGCGGTAGTAAACGGCCCTTTACGGGCCAAGTCTGCTTTATTTCCACCATTTTGATCCCATACACTAAACAAAGGGAGAAAGGGGCTTTTAAATGGAAATCCCAAAACAAAAATAAATTCTCTTTTTTTTCCCCCAATTAGCTAATAACGTGTAATATTCCCTTATCGTTGTAGAAGATATCTAATTTTTGACGAGTCCCATATTGTGGAGTAAACTTGATAAAATTTAATTAAAAAGTTTCTACTATTTTTATTTTTATATTTCAAAGGAATACATTTTAGGTCACATTTATTAAAGTTGGTTTATTGGGAAAAATGAGCGAGCGTTGTTTGCTATCCATTTAATCCCAAAACAAACATTTTTCCGTTAGTGGAGGCCATCAATTTAATGACCAATTAAGTTTTTTCTTCACTTTTTAGGTCGATGAGGACGGTCGCAAGCAGGAAAGGTCAGGATCGAAAAAGATTCATATTTTATTCGATTTATTCTTGGTCGATACCGACGTTTTTCACTCTGGGCGCTTTCCTCGCCGACAACTCTTTCCTCGTGCCGGAAATGATAAGGCCGAAACTGGGCGAACTTTCGTGTTTCATCGCAAAAGGTAAACAAGACGCTGAAGGCTTCCAGTCGGTCTCTCCAAACAAAAAATCCATTAGGCCGACCAAGGAAGTTACTTAAAACGTTTCTCGAGTCTTTTATGACATCCATTGTTGCTTTCGACAATATTTTTCAGTTGTAATTTCTTTATTTTTCAGAAAACGCCCTTCCTTACTTTTTGTATTTTAAAGGATTCCAAATCTTCGTTGCCATCACAAACATCTTCTTCTTCATAATGACAGCCATCCATTGTTCGAAAGTTAAATCGGAACTGCATCGTCTTGCGCACAAAAATTTGGCTGAAAGAAGATTCAAGGCGGATAAAAAGAAGTAATTCCCTTATTTTTCGATGCAAAATGTGGTATGGAGGAACAGGGGCGGACTGGGACCTTAGGGTGTGGGTGGGTTTTCAGTTAAGGGGGCGCCCGGATGTAGCAGAAAATTGGCTTTTAGAAAAATATATTAGGCAAAAACAGGTTCCCAAACTTTTTCACAGTGCGCCCCCCTTTTAAACAAATTAAATCATTCCCCCCCCCCCAAAGTTTTGAATGTTAACTTTGAGGTTTTTGGATGAAATTTGGGTTTTAAAATGGCGATTTTGAGGTTTTTGACAAAAGAAATTGCACTTAAAACGTTGATTTTGAGATTTTTTGACAAAAATATTTGCTCTTATAATCATGATTTGGAGGTTTTTGACAAAAAATTGTCAATTTAAAGTTGATTTTTAGGTTTTTTGACGAAAATTAGGCATCATAAATGTTGATTTCGAGGTTTTTCGACGAAAATTTGGCTTTAAAAGTGTTGATTTTGAGATTTTTGGACGAAAATTAGGCATCATAAATGTTGATTTTGAGGTTTTTGACAAAAATTGGTCTTAAAACCATGATTTTGAGGTTTTTGACGAAAAATTGTCAATTTAAAGTTGATTTTGAGGTTTTTTAACGAAAATTAGGCAATTATAAATGTTGATTTCGAGGTTTTTGACGAAAATTTGGCTTTATGAATGTTGATTTTGCTGTTTTTGGACGAAAATTAGGCATCTTAAATGTTCATTTTGAGGTTTTTTTTTTGTTTTTGTTTTTTGACGAAAATTTAGCTTTTAAAATGTTGATTTCGAGGTTTTGGGACGAAAATTAGGTTTCATAAATGTTGATTTCGAAGTTTTTTTTGACTAAAATTAGGCTTTAAAAATGTTGAAATTGAGGTTTTTGACGAATTTTTGGGGATATTTGCACACAAAAAAATCTTGAGATTATTATTATTATTATTATTTTTTTTTTTTTTTTTTTTACGATTTTCAGTTATAATCGATTTTTTTTAATTTTATTTTTTTATGATTTTCAATTTATCTTTTTTTTTTTACGACTTTATAATTAGCAAGGTAATTAGTAGGTACATAGCAAGACCCATGACCTAATAATCTAACGATGAAATAATAAGCTCACTAGTACCTAAGGGGAATTGATTATTTTTAAAAAAGTGAACTGAAGTGCCCTCATAATCTCTTTGTTTTCAGGTTGACTATGAACTTCAAGCTTTTCGTCGTAATGGGAATAAGCTGGGTACTCGAATGGATCTCGGAATACGACAACTCGTTCATCTGGGTGATCGCCGATTTGATGAACGCCCTTCAAGGTGTTTTGATTTTCATGATATTCGTCGTGAAGCGTAAAGTTCTGAAGGCTTTTTCGAGACGTTTTAAAGAAGTCGTTTGTAACGTAAAGCCGAAACAGCACAGGCCGAGTACTTCGACTATGTTCACAGTTTTGAGCAGCGAGTCGAAAACGCCGTTTCCGTTAAAAAAGAGCACCTCGGATAGTAAACTTTCCGTCGGATGCCCATCGCCGAAGAGGCTTCACCAAAGATGCCTCTCCTCAAATTTTAGCAATCAGCTCATGGTTTCCAACCACCTAACGCCAACTATCTGAATAGAAATTTCTAGAATTCAAGTGATCTCATTAATCATAAATTGGTTCTATGTCAAAAATTTCAACTTATAGTCATTTTTTATTGTTTTAGAACGCTTTATTCGGCTGTCTGGATTTTATTTGTATAAATTATAAGATTAGTTCAACAATTTAAGTCGTTATAAAAAAAATGAACGAATTTTTAATTGTAAAAAGTAGCAAACGAATTTCTACTAAACAGTGATTAGGAAGAAACACGCCTTCTGCATCACAAAATAATGATATGGATACTTCAAAGAGGTGCCATGTCCCTCCAGTCAGAGGAGCAAAGCCTGGTGGCTCAGTTGGTAGAGCGTTGGCCTGGAAAGCCAAAGGTTGTATGCTCAAATCCGAGAATTGTAGCCCCTGAATTTGTCATTAAATTGAAATTTTTAGACACCTCAAGCAACAAAGAATTAGACTATAAATTTTAATAGAGTATTTTATTGAAGCGAATACAGCGAAATCTCGTGTGGATTGTTTTGGATCCAAGTGGTAGGTTTCTTTCTTATCAAATCATTTATCGATTATCAAATCGCAGTGAACGACTCCGTTGCTTCCTTATTGGGACACATTTTGTCCAGGAGAAGCGTTATTCGATGCTACGTATTGGTAACCAAGATTGCTCTGCAAGACGGAAGCAAGAGACCATCGATGTGTATGACTTAAATTATAGTGCTTTCCTTTTAACATTATGTAATTCACAATTGTACAAAATTGTAAATAACTATGTATTTGTATTATTTAGCTGCAGATAGGAAAAAGTCAACCTTTATTTAGAATTTTTTGAGAGCTTAAGAGTGTACTAAAGGCCCCCGGTTTTAGCTATCTCTGAACCAGTATCTCCGGTTATACTCAAAATTTTTCTGTGAAATTTTTTTTATTTTTTAATTTTTTAAAATTAAATGGCGATCAACTAGCTTGCTTCTAAAAAATATTTCGCTAGGAGAAAAAATAGAATAATCTTATTCTCCGATTTGCTCCCGAACTTATGAACCGATTTTCGATTTTTTGGTCTCGTTTTTTCTAATATTTTTTGAAGATACTCCTAATGGAGTCGAATTTGATTTTTTGCAATTTATACAGGAAATAAAATCAAAAATCTGGAAAAATATTTTTTTGGAGCACATTAGTAGTTCGGCATTTAAAAATCAACGAAATTTAAAAAAAAAATTGTTAAAAAATTTTGAGTAGAACCGGAGATAATCGGAGAATACTAAAACCGGTGCCTTTAATACACTCTTAATAATTGAAGGCTTTAATGGGTGATTTGTATACGTACCTAAATGCCAATTATTAATAAATTTTACCATAAGTAGAGCCATAAATAAGCTTTTCTCTTCGCTTTATTGGTAGGAACTTATGTAATTCTACACCTGGTTTCCCTTTGTACTTCAGGGCACTCTTTGCGTCACTCTCCTGGGGTGGAAGGGTAAACTAAAGAACTTGTATTATAATGGAAACAAAAAGTATTTTATTTTCCTTGTTGCTTTTTTGATTATTTTGTATATTTTTGTGCTCTATTTTTATAAGTTTCATTGAAATACAAATCCTTTTTAATAAGAAATAATGCGTTAAATGTGTGAATGAAAACAAAAACCACTATTGCGTTAGCGTTGGAGGGAGGAGTATAATAAAACGGGGCTTGGCTATTAATAGGGTTTGCTTTGTCGTTTTATGTGTCAGTTAGAGTTCAGCGATGGGAGTGAAAAACACCTTCATTTTTTTCGTTCTAACTCAAATATTCGTGAGTTGCGATTATTTGGCGAAAAAATGCTGCAATCAGGGGGAATCGTTTCATGTCGACGGATGCGTCATGTCGGACCATCGGTGGTTCTACACTGGCTTGGAGTTTGGCCTTCCTGAATGCAATTTTACTGTGAATTTCGCGGAAGAAGGCTCTAAAGCGTTTTGTTTTGATAATTCGTATGAAAGTGATTCTTTCGTTATGATTAACTGCGGGAACGATTCGTTTGAAATACCTCCGATAAATTATATAAGGAAGTGTTGCCCTTTGAATAGGACTTATGATACAGCGGAGCAGTCTTGCTGGGGGTCGGAATCTTTCGAAAGGGAGTGGCCGAATGAGTTTTTTAACGTTTTTGTGGCCGGGTCGAGAGGAGCCGTCGATATAAACGTCGGCCAGCAAAAGTGCCGCGAAAACTTGGTCCTTGTCGATTTCGTGGTGCATCATTCTCGGGTTTTCCGTGACGAAAGCGAAGCGATCATTATAACGGGCACGACGATGCGTTTCAACCCAGACGAAGTCTGTTTAGATTTGACTCAAGTGGTCGAAGATGTGGTCGTACGAGCTTGCCTTCCGGCCGAGACCGTTTGTAAACCCTCGGGCGAGAGGATCTGCGTGAGGAAATGTTGTCCGGACGGATTTAGCATTAAAGACGTCCAGTGCGTACAAACTAACCGATCTCTTCCGCCTCTTGACATCAACGAGTCTCTCAAGCCCGCCTTTTATTTCGGTCACATTTGCTCCAGTGTTTTCAATTTTCAAAACTCAAACTTTTGGCTCCTTCCCAACGGATCGTTCACAAACGGACAACAAATATTTCAGAATTATTGCATCGACTCGTCCACGAATCACGAATTTTATTACTCGATATGCCATTCAGAAAACCAAACTTTCAACATCATTTTGGACTTCAATTTTTTAGCATTGTCCACATCATGTTTTTTACTATTTTGCTCCATTACAATCCAAATTACTCAAAAATTGAAAAACACGCCAACCAATTGTGCTCTATTTTACTTTATTTTCTTATTTATAGAATCTTCTTCTTTGTTACTTATTCAATTTGAATATTTTACGACTCCAAAACTTTGCCAAGTTGTCGGTAAGTAAAAATGTAAATTTTCAAATAACTCTTTGACTTTTTTTTTAGTCTACACAAGTAAAATAAGCATTTTAGGTGCTTATGTGAGTTTAAACGTCTTGGTTTTTAACAACTGGATAACATTCAGGTATGTCTTTGCATCGTAGATACCTTCTATGATATATCGACGATGAGGTACTATGGCATTTAGGCATCAATTGCCTGGAAAAGGTCTCTAGGGCAGCCATTGCCGTCCGGACTGCAAGAAGATGTAATTTGGGGGAAATAAGGGGGAGATATTCAATTAGCGGTGTCGCTTGCTCTGTGGTAGAGAAGACCTGCAGAGGTCACGATTAGTATTTTCCTAGTATTTTTCGAAGGAAAATATATATATGTTGGCTTAGGATAAGCCCAAAGGCCCCAGGGCCACCCCCAGCCTTGGAAGCGGCTTCGGTGACGGCTGAATCGACGTTGTCCGAGTTCCGACATGATAAAATGGTCCAGGCAATGAAAACGGGCTAGTTCACTTCCTTACTTTTCCCACTATCACTTTTAAACTAAAAGATCCAAGATCACCCAAAACAGATCAAAGTGACTCGCACGGAAAACCCACCGCCACGTGTCTTCCATCACTCTACATCAACAAACATGGCGACCGAGTGCCCACTCGCTCTTCAACCGGCCGTCCACAACCGGTGGCCGGTTTCACAACCTCCGGCTTCGTCCTTATCAAAGGCGAGCGGCCGCCCTTTTCTCTTATCATTTGAAGTAACTTTTGGGAAAAGCAAGAATGCGAGCATATGACGACACGTAAGCACGTGTTTCCCGTCCATTTGACCAAAGACATGTCGTCACACCACGACATATATGTTGGCTTAAGATAAGCCTAAGGGCCCCAGGGCCATCCTCAGCCTTGGAGGCGGCGCCGGTGACGGCTTAATCGACGTTGTCTGACATGATAAAATGGTCCAGGCAATGGAAACGGGCTAGTTCACTTCCTTACTTTTCCCAATATCACTTTTAAACTAAAAGATAAACCAAGAAAGATCCAAGATCACCCAAAACAGATCAAAGTGACTCACACGGAAAACCCACGTGTGTTCCCTCACCCTTCATCAACAAACGTGGCGACCCACCCGCTCTTCAACCGGCCGTCCACAACCGGTCGCACCGGCACAACCTCCGGCTTCGTCGTTATCAAAGGCGAGCGGCCGCCCCTTTTCTCTTATCATTTGAAGTAACTTTTGGGAAAAGCAAGAATGCGAGCATATGACGACACGAAAGCACGTGTTTCCCGTCCATTTAACCAAAGACATGTCGTCACACCACGACATATATATATATTGAAATTATGTCCTATTTGTATTTCATAGGGGACGAATTAAAACAAATATGTAAAGTTGTTTTCAGGAAACCCATGAGGAAAAAGCTTTTACCTTTTTTAGGATTTGCATTGACGTTTTTATTAACTTTATTTCTAATTTATTTACTGTCATCTCAAATAGAACCCTATATCAACGTCGGTTTTGAACATCAGTTTTGTTTTTCAGCACGTAATGGTTTTATTTTAATTAAAAATAATCATTCCTAACAATTTTTTTTCCAGAGTTGGTCCATATTCTTTTCATTTTTATAATCAAATTTTTCATCATAATCAGCAATTTAATGATGATTGCAAAGACGCTTTTAAATTGTGCATTGGCTAGTCAAAAATCAATTTTAAGAGGAAAAACATATCAGAGAGACAAAGAAAAGTATAAATTAAATACTTCAAATTTAATAATTTATATTTTTTAGATTAATTTTTGGACTTATTTTGACCACAGGATTGGCAATAACGTGGATTTCAGAACTCCTTTTCTCAACTAGAATAGTATCAAATTTAATTTTTATATCCATAAATTATATTTTTCACAGTCTTTTAATATTTGTGATTTCATTAACAGGAAAAGTGGTGAAAGGAAAATGTAATAAAAGCGAAAAATTGTCTGTAATTTCAAAATATTAAAAGTGTTTTGTTAAACCCAGAGCCAATGGAGTTGTGGTAGATTTGTGCTTTCTGGACGTATTTGAATTCTGGCGTAGCTGTGAGATTTCCAAAATCGAGTTCCGACAGTGGCAGCCAAGTGATAAATGCCTTTTTTATGAGGCAGCAGCGAATATTGGGCCCTTATCAACGTCGAGGGTGTTATCCTAAAACGATATTTCAACTCTATTTTTTAAAAGTTTCCTTTACTTATATTTTGTGATCGTAGAGGTTCTTTTTCCATCGAGCTCTTCCAGCGTGATTGCAGCCCTATCGATTATCTCACGTGTCGTATTTATGAAGCTTACTTCAACCACGTTTTTGGCATTCGCCTTCGGAAATGGCTCTATCTAATATTAAAATTATTTAAAGTCTTTTGCTCTGATGTATAGGGGCGGACTGGCCCGGGGGGGGGGACAGAACCCCCCCCCGGGTCAGGATTTTTTTTTTTTTAAGCGTTATTGTTGCTCAGTGGCTCCCAAAGTGGAGGCCCCCCCTAGGGGGGCGTAAGCTGTCCAAGGGGGGTGTGGGAAAGCTCAAGATTTTTTTTTGTGTGCAAATATCCCCAAAAATTCGTGAAAAACCTCAAAATCAACATTTAAAACCCAAATTTTCGTCAAAACCGTCAAAATCAACATTTGTAAAGCCTAATTTTCGTCAAAAAACCTCAAAATAAATATTTATAAAGCCAAATTTTCGTGAAAAACCTCAAAATCAACATTTTTAAAGCCCAATTTTGGTTAAAAAAAAAACCCTCGAACTCAACATTTATGAAGCCTAATTTTCCTACAAAAACCTCAAAATCAACATTTAAAAAGCCAGATTTTTGTCAAAAACCTCAAAATCAATATTTGTAAAACCTAATTTTAGTCAAAAAAAAAAAAACAACAACAACAACAACAACAACCTCAAAATCAACATTTATGATGCCTAATTTTCGTCCAAAAACCTCATATTTAAAACCCTAATTTCATTCAAAAACCTCAAAGTTAACATTAAATACCTAAAACTTGGGGGGGAGGGGCAAAGGATTTAATTTGTTTAAAAGGGGGGCTCACTGTGAAAAAGTTTGGGAACCTCTGTTTTTGCTGAATATATTTTTCTAAGAGCCAATTTTCTGTCAAACTTTTCAGCGCAATCGGGCGCCCCCTTAACTGAAAACCCACCCACACCCTAAGGTCCCAGTCCGCCCCTGCTGATGTACCGCAATCGCAACTTCAGGAAGGACCACTCTGACGTAATCGAGGCAAAAGATATCGAATGCCTTTTCCCTAACGTATATTTGCCCTGTGATTTTAAATATACATTCTTCGGATAGTTTGTGCGAAAATTCCGAAGGAGGAACAGCAACCGTGTATTTTCTTGCTGAAAAAAAAATTAATAAAATTTTTTTATCAAATAAATTCAAATACATGAATCAGGATCTAGAGTTAAAATTTTTCTGTCGTCTTTGACACTGTATACGAATTCTCCAGAGCTGGTTATAGAAGTGACCATTATTCTCATTTCTAAATTATAAGTCGATTGTTTAGAAACATTGTTTAATGCTAAAGTAACTCTAAAAGCATTATAGCTATGAACTAGGTTATTTTACTGAATGCTTTCGTCGATACGAGAGTTCTTTTTGATGAGAAACTTATAAGTGACGTCTCTGAAATCTTCATTTGAGTAGCTCTTTGAAAAGGCCGGATCTGTTCTGGGGAAGTCTTGGATTTGTTTGATTCTTTCTTCTCTGCTTGTTTCTACGGACGTTAAAATGTTTTGTTCAAATAAGAGCTTACCACTCACTAGCTTGCGGCTTGAAGTGATGTTTTCCATTCCCCATGATGAAATTGATTTCGTGACGATGAGGGAAGAAACCCTTTTTTCATAAGATGATGAAATTGTTAACGTAAGGATGTTGCTGGCGCGATCTCTTGCCCAAGGGGAGAACTGTTAATTATTTCCAAAGGCTAGAGATGGCGCACAATTTGAAGCCACGAAAAACGAACACAGGACAATTATTTGAGGGGAAAAATTGGAAAAAAAAAAAAAAAAAATCAACATTTATGATGCCTTATTTTCGTCCAAAAACCTCATATTCAACATTTATAAAGCCAAATTTTCGTCAAAAACCTCAAAATCAACATTCATAAATGCCTAGTTTCCGTCAAAAAAACCTCAAAATCAACTTTAAATTGACAATTTTTTTGTCAAAAACCTCCAAATCATGGTTATAAGAGCAAATATTTTTGTCAAAAGTTTGGGAACCCCTCTGTTTTTGCTGAAATATTTTTCTTAGAGCCAATTTAACGCCCCCTTAACTGAAAACCCACCCACACCCTAAGGTCCCAGTCCGCCCCTGGTTGCATGGAACAACTTAAACGTTAAAAGTCCATTTTTGAAAGCCTATGAGTGATCAGAAGGAGTTAAGGAGCCGTGAAAACAGTTTTTCAATAATAGCCCATATATGACACTATGTAGCTTTTTAAGCTCTCTAACGCTCTAAGCAATGTAAAATTGGTGAGAAATAGTTGCAGTTATTGACATTTTAAACCGCACTTAACATGTTAATTCGAGATTCTAACCTGTCAAATTCCACCGCAACCATTTTCATAGGAACGCGTAGCCCAAAATATTTCCACACAACGCATTCCGAATTGAATCCACCGTCGAAGAATTTTTTATCATTTTCAGGATCTTCGGGGACCTCCATGTTGAGGAACTCCATCGGGAACGGTCCATGCTTCGGCGTCAGTCCTGCCCATCCGGTAAAATTCAATTCGTTAAAAGTCCCCTTCAGATAGACCTCAGCATAAACAAAATTACAACTAAAAACAAAATTAAAGCAACTTTCATTCTTTTTTACGCAATCGCATAATTTTTTCTCGTATTAACATCGACGAACGAGTTACTAGTATAGAGGAGATCGACCGTGTTGATTTCTGAAGAATTTACTGCCCAGTTATAACAAGTGACGTTCCTGGAAGCTATACCGAGAGCTCTCAAGCCTAAACAATAATTAATTTCCGCGAAGCAAAAAATACAATACATGAAACTATAACAGCAGATATGACAAAAGGTGGGACGTTTTGGACAGGTCCTTCGTTTTTTCTGTATTCTTTAATGATCGATGAAGTCCCGAACCATTCTTTTCCCTTCTCTGAACCAGTTATTTCAACAAGAATTTCTTGAACCTGATAAAAATGATAAGAATTTTCAGTAAAAATGAATTATACGGATTCTGCGATATATCTTGGGATTTTATTCAAATTTTTGCATTCGACGAGTCCAATTTTACCGAATCTGCACATCGCCTCTGTCGCGAACTCGACAACGTTGGAGTCGTAGTGGGAATATTTCCATAAAGTCGGCGTTATCGAATTGTGAACTCCGCGGTAAATTTTGCCGTAGTCTCTCAATATGTATTCGTTCCTTTGTGAAAATTTAGGAGTAAACGCTTCATCGTCTGCACTGGAGTTTAAAACAAAAACTTGAATTTTCGACTTACTTTTATTCCAGGCGTTAAAAATGACGATCATTGGCTCCTCGGTTTTCCAAGAAGCGTTACCTACTTTGCTTTCAAATGAGATTTCCATTTGCCATTTTCCGACTATTGTATCGTGATTTGGAAGTATCTTTGTTATATTTTTAATTTAAATTGAATTAAAGATGGCAACTAACTTGTAAATACAATATTTTTCCGTCGGGAGAAATGAAATCCCAAATTGCGGACCACTTGTTCTTGGTGATGAACATGAATGGTGCTTTGGGTGGAGTGATTTCGAAATATGCGCTTTCATCGGATCCAGCACTTTCCCGGTCTTAGAAAAAAAAAAATTGTAAATCGTTTTTACTAATTTTTTGGATAGGAAAACTATGACTTTTTCACCATTTTTAACAGAAACACTTCATTTCCAATCATTTTCATTAGTTTTGGGAAAAAAGTGTGGTCTGGAAGTTATTGAGGAGGATCCTCCGAAATTGAAACTAAATACCTACTCTCCCTATACCTATAACCTCCTCCTAACTAAATTCTCCCTCCAGCATCTAACCGTCGTTTTTCCAAGTTTTCATTGTTTTTTGACTTAAAAACTGTCGTTTTTCTCCATTTTTGTTCATTTTGGAAGATACACGTTCGTATCCCTTTGTTTTTCAAGTTTTCCAACCCGCCAATTTGCAACAGTTTTGTTTTCCAGACTTTTGATTACCTTTGGCATAAAGCACTAATTTGATTTGTTCGCTATGAGAAATTTGAGCATCAACACCTATCCCGAGACGAAACGGTTGACCTCTCCTAACAACCAACTGCGGTTTAGGTTTCTTCATCGACGAATACATCCACGTTTTGTGATAAAACCCGTTCAAATTCACATGAAAATCAACGTCAACAATCGCTGGATTATTTTGACCACTACTACCTATTAAAATAGACAATATTATCCTCCATTCGGTAAGTAAAATTAACCATAATCTGATATAGGAACTGCACCGGGCACGTTTGCCAAAAGAGAAAAATTCGCTCCCACTGGCTGCAAATTGTGATCCGACTCTTCCGCTCGGATTTCCGTCGAAATGGAAGCACTCCGGATCGATTGTGCTCTGCTGTTTATTCTAAAAAAGCTTTCATTATCCTCATAATGCAGGAAATGGGCATACTCTGATTTGGACATTGTAAAACAAAAACTTTTATGTGTTTTTTAATTTAATTTTTTTTCAGCTGAAACTTTGCGAAAAAAAAAAAGGTTGACTGGTCTGGAAAAATAATTAAAACAAATTCATGTTTTATTTAGGTCACTTCGACATTCACAATATTCTAACAAGATATGTAATGAAATTAAAATAAATTAAAACAGCAACATTTTTAAATGAAAAAACTAAATTTTAAAAAAACTAAACCGTTAAGGCTAAGGGGGATGGCGAACTTTAAAAGAGAGCGAATATCGAGAGAAAGAGAGAGAAGTAGAATCGGGGAGGGAAAATTCGTTTTCTCCATTTTCCTTCGCGAATTTCCCAGCAATTTTCATTTTGAAAAATGATTTGGAATCTGTGAATTTTCTAGATCATTTTCTTAAAAGACATTTTTAAATTTTTTAAAAATATTCATTTTTTTGTAGAAAATTTCCATTTTCCTGATGGAAAATTCAAAAAAGGGTTTCGATGCACAAATTGCTTTTCCAAAACATAAAGAAATCAACTTTCAAAATTAAAATTGGACCATTTTTAAGAGCGCTATAAGGGCCCAAAAATTTTACTTCTCCCTCTTTCTATTGATATCTTCCCTTTGCTGAAAAACTCCACATTTGGCAACCTTAGCCTTAAACAACAACCAGAAAATTCGTTATCGCTGACTATTTTTCTTTTTTATTAAACAAACTTGTCACATTTTTACTAATCAATAACATTCCATAATTTATAATGATTTTATTAAGTATAACGGTTCGAAATTCGTCTTTTTATTTTATTTAGATAATGCAATTCCAAATTTTTAACAACACTTTTATCAAATTTAAAATGTTACAGTTAAAATTAGTCCACTAATTTGTACATTATTTACATTGGTTTACAATTGAAAAACTTTCTTTTTCAATGATTGACAACTTGAAAGTTGATAGTAAAATTTTCAAAATTGTTTGATTGTGAGTTTCTTTTAAATAGGCCGTTTTGCTCGGTTTTTTAAATTTAGCAAAAAGGTTGATTTTCGTGAATTTTTGAGTAATGAAAATTATTGCATGGAAATAGTTTTTTGTTGAAAAGTTAGATTTACACTGAAATTTCTTGGATTTGAACTCTTTTTTTGACTGTTCCTGGAGGTGGGACACTTGATGTTCTTAAGGGTGGCGTTGGAGGGTGCTTGACGGGAAGGGCGTGGGAAGTGTCGGAGAGAGTTTTGATTTCGACCTGTTCTATTTCTTCGGCCTCCCTGCTTTTCCGCCTTTTCCTTTGGTAGTAGATCGCCGAGAAAATCAAGGCGTTGAGGACGAGGAGAAGGCATCCGACGCCGACGGTCACCCCGAGGGCTGTCGAGGTGCTGTAGTAGTGACGCTCGAGGAGATCGGCCTCGTCTTCGTCTTCTTCGTCTTCGGACTCCTCGGTCGCCTTCTTATTGCTCGCCCCGAGGTCCGAAAGTCCCATCGGCTCGTCACTTGAGCCGGTCACGTTCGGCGGGCATTCGATGAGCTCCGATGGACGGTTCGTACTGCTTCCCACAGTTGGAGGTACTCTCGTAAAAGATTCAGCTTTTATTGCACCTATAAAAAATTAAGTGAAAAAAATCATTAATAAAATTGCTTCACCCAAACATTCCCCTAAAAGTAATAGTGTAGGTTAGAGTTGCTGTTGTGGCATTGCCAACTAAAGGTTTTGGAACCGTTGCGACTAAAAAGGCCTCTTTTAGCTTGAGTTTTGATCCTTTTGGGACATTAGGGGCCAGTTTAGCTTGAATTTTGATCGTTTAAGGACACTTGGGGCCCTTTTAGCTTGAATTTTGATCCTTTTTGGACACTAGGGGCACTTTTAGTTTGAATTTTGATCCTTTTTGGACACTAGGGGCACTTTTAGTTTGAATTTTGATCCTTTTTGGGCACTAGGGGCTCTTTTAGCTTGAATTTTGATCCTTTTTGGGCACTAGGGGCACTTTTAGTTTGAATTTTGATCCTTTTTGGGCACTAGGGGCTCTTTTAGCTTGAATTTTGATCCTTTTTGGGCACTAGGGGCCCTTTCAGCTTGAATTTTGATCCTTTTTTGACTCTTAGCTCGGTTTTAGACCTTTTTTGGACATAAGGGTCTCTTTTAACTCAAAAAGGGCCCTTTTTTGCTTGATTTATGATCCTTTTGGACACTAGGCATTCTTAACTAAATTTTGTTCCTTAACTACAAAAAAAAAAAAAAAGTATGTTTTTCTCCGGTTCTAATGATAATTTTTAATAAGATTTTCCGTATAAATGTGTGTTTTTTTCGTCGTATAAATGTCCTATAAATACGTCCTATAATGTTCTATGCCCTATTTATGAACAAAAATTCGTTTTATGTCAAAAGAAAACGTTAAAAAGTGTTAAAAGGATAAAAATTTCGATTCCGAACAGATAGTTCAAGTCATTTGCAGAGTTGTGCCAAATCTATAACTGCCGTCCGGGGTATATTAGAGCGAGTAAAAACTTAATTTACTCTCGTTCGGGAAAGAAGCGACCGAGGGAGGCGGCTGTATTTTGAAAACCAATGGAGTGAGTGAAATCGCGTCCGTAGGGTCCTGCCCCATTAAATAGACCTTTAATAGAACTTCAGATAAGACGATCTTTTACAAGTTTCTTCAATTTTCGACTTCGGCTCGCCCCCTCCCCCATCGCTTTTACGCTTGGTCCAACCTACTTCCCATTTTCTTCCCCTAATAACTCTCATCTCCTCTCTTTCAAATACTTCTTCAAGAAATCTTCTACATCCCAATTTTTTAAATAAGTCATTTACTCCTATCTCATTCACATACGTTAACAAGCGCAATTTCTTCTATTTCAGTTGTCTACACGTAAAATTCTCAAACTAACAATTTTCTTTGCTTGAAGCATTTTATACCATTCCATTGAAAAAGCAGAATACATAAATGAAACCAATTTTCAAAGGTTTTACTCCTCTCTTTTTCTTTAACAATGTGCTCAATCAAAGCAATTGGTTTAATTTTATATGAGAAAAGAGAAAAATGCGAGAAAAGAGATAATTGCAAAAAAAAGTTCTTATTGGCCTGAAAAAAATTAACAGGTGGAGAAATCGATAACTCTGTAGGACTTGACCTCGCCAATCTTATATTACAGCGAGGAGCTTATTTGTGACTAAAAATTATTTTGGAAGTTATGTTATAGAAAATGTCGAGTTTTCTCTTTTGAGATGATTCTTTGACGTATTTCTGTTTGCTAAGAAGACAATCCGAGAGGGAGATATTTCGAGTTAAAACCGATATGTAAACTTTCGCTTTGGTTCTGATAGCCCGAGATCAACAAAGGAGCCTCGAAGTTTTGTTTAAGTCGGATTACGCTTCTTTACAAAAGGGTTTGCTTAATCCACAACTTCTGTCCTCTTTTATGATTAAATATGAACGATTTTTAGAGCGAAAGGGTAAAAAATTAATATGCGAGGGGGTAAACATTTGGTCAAAGTTTGAGTTGGCAAGTTTGAAGTCTATTCTGGATTAAATTCGATAGTATCCGCACGGCGGGGTCAACCGCAAAACCGCACCCAAGTTGAAAACGGACGACTGTTTGAACGACAGTCGAAGGTTATTCTACGGTTTTCGTTTAAATTATACTGAAAGTGTTTTCCGATAAACTGAAACGACTATTCGAAATGAAACTTTCTTTTAAAGACTTTTTGGACGGAAAACCGTCGTTTTTGTCCGCTTTTTCTTGCTATAGGACGGAAAATCAGCCATTTACCGTGGTTTAAACTTGTACCGTTGTTCTAAACTCGGCGCTGTATTCCCTATCTCACAACTCAGGGGATTGAGGCAATGAGCAGTACCTTTAGTGAGGTACGATTTTGTCAAACGCTTCAAATATTTGTGTAAGACGTTTGACCAAGTGTAACCGCGCCTATGGGACATTAAAAGCAGTAGTTTTCTATTAGTTTTCACAGGTTTAACTAGGAAAAAGTTTTGTTTTTGCCCATTTTTCTTGTTTTATTGGGGCGCTTAGGTAGCTTAGGATTAATGACGATTTAGCAAAAACAGTTAACAAAAATGCACTATAAGAAAAATGTAAATTGGGCGCAAAACTAAAATGAGCGGAATGTTAAACTGGGCACAAAACTGAAATGAGTGCAATGGGCAGTTTTGGAGGGTATGGACTGTGGAAGTGAGGTGGTTTCGAAATTTTGGGCGGTTTGGGAGGGTTTGGGTGGTTTGAGCAGTTTAGGTGGTTTCCACGTTTTGGGCGGTTTGGGAGGTAAGCGAAGTTTGGACAGTTTAGGCAGTTTGGACGGTTTGGATAGTTTGGACGATAAGGATATTGGAATGATTTTGGGAGGTTTTTTTCAGTTTGGGAAGCTTAGACAGTTTGGGGAGATTTTGGCATTTTTGGCGGTTTTGATGGCAGATTCGGATGGTTTTGATGGTTTGGACTGTTTGGGTGATTTGGATTGTTGGGTTGATTTGGGTAATTTTGTCGGTTTGGGTGATTTTGGTAGTTTTGCTGGTTTAAGTGATTTTAGCATGTTTGTTAATTTTGGTTGTTATGGTTATTCGTATGGTTTTGATGGTTTGGGCGGTTTGGGTGATTTGGGTTGATGGGTTGATTTTGGTAATTTTGTCGGTTTGGGTGATTTTGGTGGTACAGTGAAACTTCCCAAAGCGGACACTTCCAATAGGCGGACTCCTCTCATAGACGGACACTTTTTTTTTTGTCCCCGTCAAATTTATATAGGTTTTAATACGATAAAATCTTCTAATCACAGGACACTCTAATTAAAAAAAAAAAACTTCTAATAAAAGGACAAAAAAAAAAAAAAAAAAATTTTAAATGTGTCAACGTAATATGTAATCCCTTATTTGAAAACGTCTGTGTTTTTTTTTAATTGAAATTTTCGTTATCGCTGACAAATTATTTATGGTTTAGACTTTAGATCTAGATAGGTAACATTGACATGTGAATTTTTTTTTAATTTATTGCATTTCTAAGATAAGAAAGCAATTTACTACCCCTACTTTCTGATAAAATAAAGAACCCATAATTTAGTTTTAATTCTGGATTCATAGAGTCAATATGGCTCCAGAGAAAAAAATTTCTTTGAAGGAAAAAGTGGAAATCATTAAATTTAATGATAAAGAAAAAAATTAATGTAAAAAGTAAGTAAAAGTATAATGTGTTGTAATTTTATTTGGAAACTTCTCATAAAAGGACACTTCTAATAGGCGGACAATTTTTTGATCATCAGTGTCCGCCTATGAGAAGTTTCACTGTAATATTCTCAATATTCACTTTTAATTCTTTAACCAAAAATAGCCATTTTAGTTCGTTTTAGACTTCTGGGATGCATACAGTACCTTGTTTTTAATTAATTAATTTTTTTTAAATAAACAATAACGTCATTATTGGGCTTTATTGTTTAGAGATGAAAAAATAAAATAAAAATGAAAATTTTTATTCTCGTTTCAGACTTTTTGGAATAATTAAAAGTCTTTTCCTCTCGTTTTCTAATGATTTTATATGTAAAAACCGCCGTTTTTGCTCACTTTTTATTGTTTTTACACGGAAAAACCTTCATTCTGTTGTTTTAATATTCCATAAACTAAAAATATTACTTTTTCAAATATTTTAACGGCTTTGATGTTATTAAATATTTTCAGAGTTTTTGAGAAAAACATAAAAATTGATTCAGGCTAAAAAAAGAAATTCATGATATTTCTTCCTCGAGTGTAGATACCATTAATCACGAGGTTGAATCCATCAGTTTTTGCGGGAGGGAGAGGTAAGGGGGGGGGGACGTCAAGTTCTAAATTCTTATGAAGAAGGCCCCCGCTTTTGTTCTGAGGCGATTCTTTTTGTCAGCTTTTTGATACTTCTTTCCCTCTCTATGGGTTTTTCCCCTCTTTCCCTTCTTTTATGCTCCGGTGGGTTTAAAAGAGCCGTCACACGTTGTCAATAACTCCCGAAAACCAACTTCCGTTTTCCATTATTCCCTTATCTTTTTATCGTAAATAAAACCTGACGAGATGGAAGTTTAGACGTCAGGATGCGTTTTCTCTTTGGGGAAATCGATTGGAAAAAGAGGAAATCTCGGCTTTTTAGGTAGAAATCATTTTTATCTTCTTGAAGACTCCTCGTGGGGCTGGGTGAACTTCTCGACCCAGTGGACCTATTGACTTGAAATTTTTAGGGCATTTTGATCATTATGTCAGTCAGTCTCCAATCAATTATTTCAAAACATAAAACGATAATGAAAGTTTTAAACAGTTTAGATTTTAGGCGAAGAAGTTTTTGTAAACCTATCCATGTGGCGATGTGTAATTATCCAAGTTTGGTACTAACAAAGGTCTACCGAGAAGGAAACTGATGCCTAATAATTTTGGCATCGTTCTAATTTCCTTTGGCGAGAGGGCGAGATCGAAATCCCGCACTCGAAACTTTCTGAATATTCCAACTCTATCGGGGAAAGCAAACTTTATAAAACGGAGAGAAATATTAATTAATTATTTGAAAAGTTCCTTTAGTTCGAATTGTAAGATTTTGAAAAAATAATGATTTTTACCGGCATAAAAGTGGTTGGCTCTTTCGTGAAAATGGTGATGTCTCATGCTAACATCCTGGTCTCCAGGCTGGTGCAGTTGCGGTATCAGGTTGAGCCAAATCGCCATTTTATGCCCTCTATAATGACTTTTCATTCTCGGCTTCGAAGCTGAAAAAATTTAAAAAAACGTTAAATATTTTCAAGATAAAAATTTAGTCGCTTTTTAGTAAATAAAAACATAAAAGGGGGTAAAATCTTTGAGCCATCAAGAAAAGCAAGACCGCACTCAACGTGATTATCTTGTTTGAACACCGTATTCTTTGAAAAAAAGCTCCTTTTTCCCTCTTTTTTGTAAAACAGGGACGGTTTTCCTTGAAGGCATGGCAAAATCGAATAAAGTTTTCAATTAAATCATGAAGTTTAAAATTGCATAGACTTGTTTTCAAAGTCCTAAACTTCACGATACAAAACTCAAACTTCCTTCGAGTCGACTTTTTTCATAAAAATGTAATTTTCAAAACCAAAAGAGCCTACAAGATTATAAGATTCTTCAAATCGATCGTCCAGCAAGAAGAGTTTTTTCCAGTCCTAGTAAAAGGGAAATATTGCCAAAACTTGATTGCTTTATAATTTTTCTCCTAAGGGTTTCTTTTGAGATGGTGGGATGTGGGGGAGGGAATTGGATTAGAGAGGAGTGAAAGAGAAAGAGACGGTTAGGAAGCGGAATGGCGCGGGTGGTGCGGAGGACAGAACGATAAATCCAAGGGACGTAACATCTTGGCAACCGTCCGACCCCCCTCCTTTACATAAAATGTAAGAACAGATAAAAGGAGGATTTGTGATTTTAAATCTTTTCACTCCACACCTTCCGTCAAAACCCTTTTTTTATCATCCAACAAATAGAATGGTCGAACATTTTATAATAATTTGCCAGAGGTTTAATTTGATTGAAATTCCACTTTTTGTACATTTATATATTTTTAATAAGCATTTTTTAAACATTTCGGTACAGTTTTTCACTTGTTTTTTGTTATGTAACATCATGTAACATCACGTTCTCACGTATTCATGTTTCAATTAATGTTTTATTTGAAAAAAGTTTAAAATTTGGCTAAAAAGGGTTCTTCTTGTCGAAAAGATACAAAATCTCGATTAATAGGGTATTTTCTTGTCAAATAATGGTTCAAAATTAGACCAAAAAGGGTATTTTCTTGCCAAATGGGGTTAAAAATCTGGCTGAAAAGGGTCTTTTCTTATCAAAATAAAAGGATCAAGATCAGGATGAAATGGATCTCTCTTGTCAAAAATGTTCGAAATCTGTCTGAAAAGTGTCTTTCCTTGTAAAAAGAGTAAAAAAAAAAAAAAGTTTTAAAATTAGGCCGAAAAGGGCCTTTTCTTGTCAAAAAGAGTCAACATCGGGATGAAAAGGGTGTCTTTTTTTTTTTTTTTTTTTTGACCTTTTGTAAAAAAGGAAATTAGGCTGAAAAGGGTCTTTTCTTGTCAAAAATGGTCATAATCTGTCTAAAAAGTATCTTTCATTGTCAAAAAGGTCTCGTTTGATCAAAAAAAGGTTTAAAATCAGTCTGAAATGGGTCTTTTCTTGTCAAAAAAAAGTTCAAAATATGGCTTCATTAGGTACCTATCTCTCGCTCTCTCTCTCTCTCTCTTTTTTTTTTTTTTTTTTTTTTTTTTGTCGTCCCAGAGAAATACAAACAGGCAAAATAACTGTATTTCTGTACAAAATCAACGAAAAATTGTCTCAAAATGACAGCTTGTCGACTGTTTGTCCTTCCATAAAATCTAAAACCATGAATAAGGACTGTTTTCCTTTAAAAACAATAAAAAGTGGGGAGAACGATGGTTTTCCCGCAAACAAAAACATGATCAAAACAACCAGCGGGGTTTCTTAGCGTGGCCCTGAAAAGGGCTGTCAAATGTTGGACCTGAAAAGGGCCACCGATTCGTTGGCCTTGAAAAAGAAGTGTTGTGGAAGCCACCAAACCCCGATTCCTTGGGCAATCATACTCGATATTTAAAAATTAATATTTTTGTTTAAACATACTTAGGCTAGGTAACATGAGTAAAGGATTAAACCAAAGTGTAATTGAAAGGGGGAAGAGAAATCAATTCATGTATTCAAATAGGCATTTAAGTATTGATAACTTTAATACTCCTTAGCGATTACCAAAGGATTTCATAAATAAATGATTTCATAAAACGGCCTACATGATGCAAACAGTTTGTACGAGTTAATGCATACTGATAGGTACTTAGATGAGTCCGTACGTTGAGCGGGGATAGAGTTTCTGGACTGGAATGGGGGAGATGGTCCCGGCACGAAAACTAATTTACGACTCTCGAGCCTTTAGCCCTCTTCTTCAACGAGACGAAGGTAATCAATCCGCCAGCTCAGCCTTGAGCCACTTCCCCACCCCGAGCATCCCTCATCCCCCTTAAACTCGCTAATAGACCATTCACAACTTTCATCGGATAAGACGTCTTTTGCCAAAATTCGGTATAAACCAGGACTTTTTTTTTACTCCAGGGGTTAAAAAACGGTGTTAAAACAAACTCGTCCTTTTTATCGCGTTTTCGAGACGGATCGTGGACCGACTTTTGATGACGGTTGTCTAGGTGTATAGGGGCCCTTCGGCTATTTGTCACGTTTCATTTATTTCCTTCTCCTATCTCCTATCTCCACTTTATTTTTAAACTAAAATACCTAATCTTCCCTTCGCTAAATTTTAAATTATTTTTTCTTTTATCCTGCAAAGTATAACAACTAAAGTACATTTTAAGTAATTTTTAGTATGTAATAAAAAAAAAGTATTAATTGGACTCTTTTCCAGTCGTGGATGGTTAGGGAAACTGAAAATGTTGGACCTAAAAAGGGCCGCAGGTTTGTTGGCCCCGAAAAGAGGACTTGATTATGGAAGCTACGAAACCCCGGTAGCTAAGGTCGCAATTCACAGTCACAAAGCACTTTTTGTTTCTATTGAATTTTTTTCGTCCAAAAACACAACAATCTGGCTAAAACTACTGCTTACCCACCGAAAAACATTAAAAACAAACAAAAATATAGTCTCTTCTTCAAAAACGACTAAAAATGTAGAAAAACAATAACTGTTTCTTCTGACATTGACTGTTTTTCGGACATGAATTGAAAACTCAGATCAGCCATTTAGGGCTGAAGTGATGGAGTAAAAGGAAAATCAGAAGATTTGCATTCCATTATTCTCAGCTCATTGTTGGGACCCATTGACATGAAATATTCAGGAAGTTGAAGTTTTCCCACGAGATTTGTTAATTTGATTGGTTTTAGTGCCTTGAGTAACCTGTATGCTTTACACGTAGATTTTAGGCCATGAAAAGGGAACTCCCATGTTTGTAGCTCATTTTGTGCCAAGTTGTAATTCTGAGCAAGACATCTGACAGACTACCCGAGGCAGAGTATCCTGACTAAAGCGTCTTTTTGCACTTTGTATGAAATTCATTAATGCTCTAAATTCTAATGAGCAGAAAAGTAACAATACCGACAATAACTCAGCTCTCCATAGAAAATAAGAGAAACACCTTTTGAAAAGAGGCGTGGAGGTCGCACATAAATCCTCGGCCCGCAAACAAGAGGGAACTAAGCTAATTGGTCTTCGCCGAGATGGTGACCGCTATTGTCCAACGACCTGAATTAAATCCACTCGTTTACGGGATGTTGGAAAAGTGTGTGTGAGGTCGTAGGGGGTTCCGGGGTTGGGGGTTAAGCTTGGAAAACCTCAGCGGCCACCACTTACCTCTGTTTTCCCTCCTATTTCCGATCTGTCTCGCATAATTTTCGCTCCATTTCCCTTTTAAATGGATCCCGATAATTTCGAGCCTCCGAACAAACATTTGATCACGAAAACACAACCTTTTACCATCTCGATTTTATTTGAACACAAGTAAATAGATATTTTATCCAAAATCACAAAAGGAGAGATAGGGAGATTGAAGGAAGAAAGGGACGGACAAGGCAGGATAACAGCTTACAACATTAATCTTATTATTTCGCCCCAGTAAATTGTATATATTTGCATTCTAATATTTCGATTAACTAGGACAGTCCACCGCTTTTTTTTTTTTTTTTTTTAATTATCTAACAATGTATTTGCTTTGATTTATGTGTTGCAGGGATAGGTTAGTAAGGGCAGGGAATTGTGGGGAGGTTGATGGAGGTGAGTTTTGAGTGGGTGACAGGAGGGGTCAGAAAAATTGGTTAGTAGGTTGTAGATTGGAAGTAGGTTATGGGAAGGGTTTTGCCTAAAGATTAGGGGAGGTTGGGGTAAGTTGGAGGTGAGTGGTGGTGGTCTCAGGTATGGGGTGGTTATGGATGGTTAGGGAGGTAAAATTTTTCAAAAACATTCGGGAAAAATGAAGGTTAGAAACTATTCCTTTTGTTTCAAGGTTGAAAAAGGATTTAAAAAAAGGGGAGTTTCGAGTAGCATACATTTACCTTTTAGAATAGAAAATTTGCATGAAAGCTTTATTTTATGCCGTTTTCTTTGTTTAGATTCAAATTAAATAGATCCTCTTAATTTGGCCGCTTTACAGGCCTTATAAGCACCCGAGAAGTCATTTTTTTTAAAAACAAAAAGAATAAAGAAAAGCTTAAAAAATTGTTGCATTTAAAATTAGGTTTTTAACATAAATCGGCACTTCCCAAGACTCAATTTATTTTATTGCTCTCGCATTTTTCAAAATGAGTCCGTTGTTAATTAAAAACAATTTTACGCTATAACTCCTCGACCCCCCCTTCCCCCACCACCACCGCCACGGAGGGATCGACTCAAGGAGTACAGAGTCCCGAAACTTTTTCTCATTCAAGCGATTTCGCCCCGGCCTCGGCCCCCCTCCCGAAAATCCCTAATTGCCTCCCTCAAAAAACACTTTTTAATTAAGAACCCCAAGTTTTGTCTCCCAGCCTTTTCGAATATGCAACTTTTGAGCTCTGTCGAAAAGAGAAAAACGGACAACAAAATTAATTATCCGTTTTCCCTTCCTTTATAAACCCCCAAAGTTTTTAATATTTTTCCAACGAAACCGCCTCAAGCTGTAAATTGTTTTCTTTTTAAACTCTTGTACCTAATTAGAAAATATGCAGACTCTTTCATAACCTCACTCAACAGCACAATGAAAGCTGATACGTCATCATTAGAATCTAAATAAACCGATTTTGGCTCAAAAGATCAATTATTTTGGCTCAAAGACCTTCAGCGTTCCACCTCGCAAAACAAAACCCCGAAAGTTCATTAGAGTCGCCATGAGTATGTTTATGGGACGTAAAGAAATGCGATTTTCCTGTATATCTCGCTTCCTATGGACCAGTGTACTTGAAATATTACAGAAACCTTCTCTAATACAATAATAGGAATCCCTGAAAATTTCAAGTCGGTCCACAGAGACCGGACATATAAAACTTCAAAAAAGCTGGCTTTTCACTGTAATAGTCCAGTCAAACTAACAGCCTGGGTTTTTAATGCGATTTGCTTCGTTTTTTCCCTAATATCTCGAAAACCGTAGGTCGTAGGCGAAAACATTTTTAGTACAAAATTAAAGATAATTAAATTTCATATAATTTTGAGCTGATATGATTTTTTCTTAGGACCAAACGTATCGGAGCTACGAGGTCGCTAAAAACCGGGGTTTTCTATTTTGACCTCCGAAGGACAGAAGACGTCATCTAATCAAAAAAGTGTACTTAATAAAAGTTGTAGAGAATTTAATTACCTTTAAGAACCAACCCTAAAAAAAAATTGACGGTCAAAATTCAGGGGTGGGGGTTTTCAAAATATTTATAAAACAATTCATTCAAAAATTGAAATTTCATGAATAAAAACAAAATTAAGGTTTATATAATTTGCTACAAATTTTATTTGCTAAGATTTTTTGTAGGACCGAACGTTTCTGAGCTAGGAGGTGACAAAAAAGCGGGATTTTCGAGTTTTTCCTATGAAAAAAGTCAGATTTCAGAAAAGTCGGAAAAAATCATGGAAGGCGTTTTCTAATTAAAAAAGCATGCTAAGTAAACGTAGAGAATTCAATTTCCGTTTAAAATCAACTATCGAGAATCAATTAACGACCAACAGGTAGGGGTGGGGGTAAATTTCAAAAAACTCAAAAAAATTGTCAAAAAATTTTATTGAAAAAATTCAAATTTCAAAAAATTGTATAAAAACAAAATTATAGGTTATTAAATTTTCTACAAATATGACCTAGTAAGATTTTTTGTAGGACCAAAAGTATCTGAGCTACGAGGCGACAGGTCCTTTTGGAGTAAAAAATGTATTTTTGAAATTTACCCCCACCCCTACCTGTTGATTTTTAATTGATTCTCGATAGTTGATTTTCAATGGAAATTGAATTCCCTACAACGTTTACTTTGCATGCTTTTTTGATTAGAAAACGCCTTCCTTGCTTTTTTCCGACTTTTCTAAAATCTTACTTTTTTCATAGCAAAAACTGGAAAATCCCGTTTTTTTGTCACCTCGTAGCTCAGAAACCTTTAGTCCAACAAAAAATCTTAGTAAATCAAATCTGTATAAAATTTTATAAGCTTTAATTTTGTTTTATAAATTTTTTTTGAAATTTCAATTTTTGAATGAAATTTGTTTTGAAATTTACCCCCACCCCTGCCTATTTATCGTTAATTGCTTTTTGAGAGCTGTTTTCAAAAGGTAATTAAATTCTCTACAACTTTTATAAGCCCACTTTTTTGATTAGATGACGTCTTCTGTCCTTTAGAGGTCAAAATAGAAAACCCCGGTTTTTAGCGACCGCGTAGCTCAGAAACGTTTGGTCCTACGAAAACATCATATTAGCTCAAAATTATAGGAAATTTAATTATCTTTAATTTTTTACTAAAAATTATTTCGCCTACTATTTACGGTTTTCGAGATATTGGTGAAAAAAACGAAAAAAATCACCTTAAAAACTTTCCTGACGCCAAAGCGCACGAGTTTCGGTTATGGACTTTTTTTTTGGTTAATCATGGGACCAACCCCTACACATTTCCGTAGAGAAACAAAATATTTATTTTTTTTCTTTTATTTGGCCTTTTCGGGCTCAGTTAGACTGGACTATTACTATGTTCTTCTTCAGTTTGCCATGGCTACAGACTAAATCAGTTGGCCTGAAATTTTGGACAGATTTTTTTTTTCTTCTCTTAGTAACACCTACCGAAACGTAACTTCTAAACTACATACCTAACCAATTTTAACCACGTTTTACACAGATATAATACGATAAAAGGAAGTCTTTGTTTTGGCCCAGGTGGTAGGATTCTTCCTACACTATCTACACTAGCACGCTATGATGGATCACTGATGGACCCCTTGGATATCTATTTTATATAAGGCACTCAGAACCTTTTATTTGATTTCAGCAAGTTTCTGGAGGATATAGGAGCTATTGCGGTAGGTCTCTGGGAGGTTTAATTTTTGTTTTTTGGTTGATAATGTAATTTTTTCACTCATAACCTTTAATCGTTTAGCGGATAGGGTGAAGGGGTCTCTTGGGTAGGATTAACCCTATTATTTTTCGAGCGTAATCAGATTATGATGATTCACCGAAGCCAATTGAAATTCAGTTCCGACACTGACTTTACCTTCATTAGTCCGGCGTGCCCCCGCCTTAATTTTACCCAACGGCTAATGTTATTAAACTTCCCCAAACATCGGACGGGCCCCAAAGGGGGAAGTGGAAAACTAGGAAGTTCGTTTGAAATCAAAATAATCCTCACCAAACAGAAAAGGGGGATCCGATGACTTTCATGTATCCGATGGAGGTCAAAGAGAGATTCCCAGATTTAAACGGATTAATTGACTGATCCGGATTATCAAAGGACAAAAATCCAATTTAATTCGCTACAGGAAATTCAGAACATAGAATTGTCAGTTAGATACCTTCCTAAAATAGAACTTATTGATCTATCCAGGTTAAAGGGCTCAATCATCAAACGCAATTAAATCTTGTGAACATGAACTTTCATTATCCTAGTATGTAAATAGTAAAATTGAATATGTTTGTTGGTGAAACTAGAACCCAAAACGATGATTTTGCGAATGAGCCTTAGGAGGGAGGCACAGGGGGGAAAAATTTCCTCCAGTTCGGGTGCTAAGGTCCAATCTTCACCAAATTTTCACCATATACAGGGGAGGTAGTCCAGTCAAACTAAGCCCGAAAAGACCAAATAAAAGAAAAAAAGTATTTTGTTTCTCTACGGAAATGTGTAGGGGTTGGTCCCATGATTAACCAAAAAAAAGTCCATAACCGAAACCCGTGCGCTTTGGCGTCAGGAGAGTTTTTAAGGTGATTTTTTGGTTTTTTCACCAATATCTCGAAAACCGTAAATAGTAGGCGAAATAATTTTTACTACAACATTAAAGATAATTAAATTTTCTATAATTTTGAGCTAGTATGATTTTTTCGTAGGACCAAACGTTTCTGAGCTACGAGGTCGCTAAAAACCGGGGTTTTCTATTTTGACCTCAAAAGGACAGAAGACGTCATCTAATCAAAAAAGTGGACTTAAAAAGTTGTAGAGAATTTAATTACCTTTTGAAAACAGCTCTCAAAAAGCAATTAACGATAAATAGGCAAGAGTGGGGGTAAATTTCAAAAAATTATTTTATTCAAAAATTGAAATTTCAAAAAAAAATTATAAAAACAAAATTAAAACTTATAAAATTTTCTACAGATTTGATTTAGTAAGATTTTTTGTAGGACCAAAGGTTTCTGAGCTACGAGGTGACAAAAAAGCGTGATTTTTGAGTTTTTGCTATAAAAAAAGTAAGATTTTAGAAAAGTCGGAAAAAAGCAAGGAAGGCGTTTTCTAATCAAAAAAGCATGCTAAGTAAACGTTGTAGAGAATTCAATTTCCTTTAAAATCAACTACATATCGAGAATCAATTAAAATAAAAATCAACAGGTAGGGGTGGGGGTAAATTTCTGAAATGCCGCTTTTCTGAAATCTGACTTTTTTTCATAGGAAAAACTCGAACATCCCGCTTTTTTGTCACCTCGTAGCTCAGAAACGTTTGGTCCTACAAAACATCTTAGTAAATCAAATTTGTAGCAAATTTTATAAACCTTAATTTTGTTCTTATTCTTTTTTTTTGAAATTGCAATTTTTGAATGAAATCGTTTTTTTAAATTTTTTTAAATTTACCCCCACCCCCGAATTTTGACCGTTAATTTTTTTTAAGGGTTGGTTCTCACAGGTAATTAAATTCTCTACAACTTTTATTAAGTACACTTTTTTGATTAGATGACGTCTTCTGTCATTCAGAGGTCAAAATAGAAAACCATGGTTTTTTTTTTAAACCTCGTAGCTCCGATACGTTTGTTCCTACAAAAAATCGTATCAGCTAAAAATTATAGGGAATTTAATTATCTTTAATTTTGTACTAACAATTTTTTCGCCTACGACCTACGGTTTTCGAGATATTAGGAAGAAAACGAAAAAAATCGCATTAAAAACGCTCTAGCGTCAAAGCGCACGGGTTTCAGTTATGGACTTTTTTTTGGTTAATCAGGGGACCAACCCCTACACATTTCCGTAGAGAAACAAAATACCTTATTTTTTTCCACCCTCAGGCTTAGTTTGACTGGACTAAGGGCCTTAGGAGGCAACTTTTTGAGAAAGTTCCACTTCCTGAACTACCAGACCAGACCAGACATTTTTTGGGTTTGTTTAGTGATCTTTGAGAAAAAAAAAATTATTAATCTGTGGGTAGTGACCAGATAATACGCGTTGTACGTACCTACCTCAAGAGTACCGGCTTGAGACTTTTCTTTACGATTTTGAACCTTTTTTTATTTATCCTTAGCCAGACTTAAATTTTGAAAATTTTCTAAGCATTAAAGGGTCTTGGTTAGAAAAACGATTTTCATTTGGTCATCCTGTCTTAGGGTTTTATTATCAAAAAACTTTGATAGCTTTTAGGTGTTGAGTCTTTAAAATCTTGGGGGGAAAACCTAGACAATTTTATTGTTCGGTACATAATTGTTTTGTGGGAGTGAAAAGTTGGCTGGAAAATGAAAGGATTCCGCTTCTATCGGATCTTGATTCGGATATTGTACGGTTTTGGGCGACGTGCCCGTGGGTGGGGAGGGGGGGACGGAGTTAAGTTGTGGCCTCCCGGCGAACTATATATCAATCCAGGGTGAGGGTCGATACGAACGCTCTGTCTATAGCCCCGCGACTAAACTCGTTTAGAGGTTCACGTCAGGCAAGGGGCCCCTTATCAAGCCGGCCCGACACCTTCCAAGTAATATCAGTCGTTATCGGGCCTTTTCGACATTTCCTGAACTTTACTTATCGTCCTTGCCCTCAAATTATCAATAAACCGATATTGGAATCTTTCTTTTTGTCAATACTTTTAGCAATAGTTACCTGGAGGAGCCATAGCTCAAGATTCTTCAAAATTTCTGGGCTCTAACGACCTCTCCACAACCACCATACACCCTCTAACTATCCCTTCCCACATTGAAGAAGTTTAAAAAACCACAAAATTGGGGAAAACCTTAAAACTTAAACTGATGCCTCTGGGGGGAAATTTCCCTATGGAATAGATGGAAAAAATATTCTTATCAAAAAAATTACATCATTTTTTTCCGGCCCTTTTCACATCTAGCTTTTTCTGACGTTTATCTGTGTCAATAGAGCCCAATCGACGGATGGGTCAACAAACGCACACTTCAACTTCCAACCTATTTTCCCCCGTTTACATTTTTTCCAATAATAAAAGCGAATCTAAACATTTTTAAAATTCTTCCCTAACGAGATTTAGCACCAAACTTAAAAAAAAACTTTTCTCCTTTAATTTTCACTTAAAATATGAATGATTCAAGAGCAAACATCGCACGAGAATCTTAAAGTTTTAAAAAGGCAATTTGTTAAACATTTCATTTCTCAACAGTGATGTGTAAACGACGGAAGATGGACCCCCTTCCATTTAGGGACAAAAAGGAAATTTATTCAGAGTCACGAAGTTGCTTTAAAAACCTCGTTTATAGTTTTAAACTTTTGAAAAATAAATTTTCAACTCGAAAAATATCTAAATTTTACATTTTTAAATAAAGATAAAACAATGTTGAAGTTTAATTAGAAGACTAGCTTGTGTAGGGGGTCTCCTGGGAGCTATAATCTACTTTTTGATGCACAAGCCCAAAGCGTCGGTTTTATACTGCGACTGTTATATTCCATATCTCAGCCCTGGCCAACGGGAAACCCGACCTTTCAAACAGAAATTATTATTAGTCATGAATGAAAATATACAGTGCTCCCAACATTAATGGAATAGGTATAAATTCCATTTGGACGCTATGAAATAAATTTAACGTATGAAAAGTTTTATAGAGGTAAATGGGAAGGGGATATCCAACAACTGGGGCCGATGAATGTACACCAGAACGGCGATCAACAAGAAACCAGCTAACCGGAAAGCCAATTATCCGGAACCATTCAGTACGCAACCAGTGCGTGAAAATAGGTTTTTTTAAAATCTGAATTATCTTCTTTTTGTTTCGTTAAACTTGAATTTACTATGTAGACGGTTACTAGAGTAGATACCTATTTACCTACTCTAAATACTCTATAGAGATATTTAAAAAATTCGGTTCTCTAATTTTATTAATTTCAAAAAGACAATTTTAAGTAATTCAAATGGTTCGAATAATCCAAATGGTTGTAACGACTAATCATAAATGTTGAAGGCATAAAATTTTCATGGGGCTGAAAAGGGATTAATTCAAACCAAAAAAAAAAAAAAAAAACAACCAATCAATTTTGCCTTTTTTCATTTCTCTCTTTCCTCGAGGTTTTACCTCGAGAAAAAAATAAATAAATACATTTTAAAAAAAACCCTAAAATATTCAAAACCGTACTTTTTAATAAAATTCATAAAGGGTCAAAATATAAACCAGCTTAATTAATACAGAGCAGAGTTGGGCAAAATGTAATTGAATTACAAATTACTTTGAAGTAATCGAATTACTTTGTAATTTCAATTTAATTGGAAAAAAGTAATTGGATTACAAATTACAAATTACATTCCTAAAAATGTAGAATGTCTTTTACTTTGAAAAGGAATTCTAAAGGGTCGTTTTTCATTTTTCTTGAAAATTTAGTGAAAATACATAGATATTTTTCGATTTGTTGTAATTTGTGATTGAAAATGTAATCTAATTACAAATTACATTGTAATCGAATTAAAATGTAATTCAATTACTTACTATAAAAATTAATTCGATTACAATGTAATTCAATTACGCCCTACTCTGATATAGATGTTGTAGTTTTTGAGGATTTCAGGAGGAAAGCAGGCTATTGAGGTCGGTCTCAGGGAGGCTTTAGGCTTAGAGGCTTTCTTCTTCTTTTTTTTAATATGCACGTATTCAGTATGATTTTGGTTAGTTCTGAACTGCAGTTAAATTCTTCTCCCAGGGGGGTGAGGCAAAGGGGATGGCGCTGTAGTAGTGACCACTGAGTTACAAATAAGTTTTCCATTTTTGATTCTATTTCATAAAAGTTTTGCCGCCTCATTTCCTCTGTCATTACAACGGATGTGTCGGGAAAGAAGTTTTGTTATTTGGAATCGAATTTCGCTCTATATTTTTTCCTTTATAATTTTCTTAAGAGGTTTTAGGTGGAGTCGTAAACATGTTTAAATAACAACCGTGTCTCCAAGAAAGTTGTCTCATTCCCATTAATAAAGGGGGTGCGGGAGGGGGAAGGGGGTGTGGGAGGGGGAAGGGTGGGGAGGCTTTTCCGTAAAAGACGACGATCTCGGAATAAAGTGTTTACGGAAATATTTCTGACTCCGCTTTTCACAGAAGGTTTTCACAATAATTGAATTTAAAGCGTTGTTTAAAGCTTCCGCGCCGTAAAAGTTTATTCCTTTCGGTCTATTGTTCCTAAATAAATTTCAAAATGTTGATGGAATTTTCGTTAAAAAAAAGTGTGAATTTTTTTTGACTCCAAGGCAAGCGTAAGGACATCGATTTAGCTACGCCAACGTATTTCACAATGAACCTTACATTAACGGTTTATCTACGAGTATGCTAGATTTATTTGCAAGCATTAGGTAATGTTGAATAATATGTATCTCGTAGAAAGGTCCTAATTAGTAATTAAACACAAAACTCTGTTGTCATCGAAACCTTTTGAACTAATTCTTCGAAAAGAGAGGAAAGAGGAAAAAAGGAGGAGCCAGAGAGCCGTTCTTCACTAACTACAAAGCTTTTTTGATTCAATCAAGGCTATTATGAAGACTAATTTGATTCGAAACCCTCTTTTACCATGTTTTCTTATTTCTCGGAATACTCTTGTAATTCAAAGTGCCAGAAGTAAGAGAATTTCAGCTACGCGTGTTTAGGGCTACCGAACTCACCCTGGATTTTACGCGTGAGTGTCTGAAAAGAGCTTCTCGTATCACTTAAGGGGGATTCTCCCATCAGAATTGTTTGTGTATCATTCAAGAGATCGCAGCACTATCACCCCCAAAATTAGTTTCCTCCTTTTGGGCACTAAAAATGGTCGGAATTTTTTTTTTTTGAAAAGCGCGTTCTCATTCTTTCGGAAAACTACGTGCTGTTTAGAGAGCAGTTTTTCCGAAAAAGTTTTCCTCGGAAAAATAGAAAGTGCAATTTTCCACCAAAACTTTATTTTTGAAAAAACAGGTAGTCATCTTGTAGGTTTTGACGAGTTGATTCCAAATATGCTAATATTAAGACGATCGGATGGATAGATTCGTCGGTACGAGATTTTTAAGGCTTAGATGCTGCAGGGTTTCGGGGAGTTAAATGTGGGAAGGGGGGGGGAGAGAAAAGATAAATTTTCCCTTTGTCAAGGTCAGGATTCTTCAAACCGGTTTTTATATCAAGAAACCATTTGCCTGCTTTATTTTCTACAATGTTATCTTTCCGCAATTTTAAATTTTTATCCTTTGCAGACTGACTTTTCTAAAATCTGACTTTTAGGTAGATTTTTGATAGTAAAAAATCGAAAATCCAGCTTTTTTGTCGCCTCGTAGATCAGAAACGTTTGGTCCTACAAAAAATCTTAGTAGATCAAATTTGTAGCAAATTTAATAATCTTTATTTTTGTTTTTATAAAATTTTCTGAAATCTACGAACGCGAATTTACAATTGTTAATTTTGAGTTTTTGACGAAAATATGGCTCTTAAAACTTTGATTTTTGAGGATTTTGGACGAAAATTGGGCTTTACAAATGTTGATATTGAGGTTTTTGTCGAAAATGTGGCTCTTAAAACCTTGATTTTGAGATTTTGGACGAAAAAGGATCTTAAAACTTTGAGTTTGAGGTTTTTGGACGAAAATTGGGTTTTACAAATGTTGATTTTGAGGTTTTGGGCGATAATTTGGCTCTTAAAATGTCGATTTTAAGGTTTTAGATGAAAAACAGCCTTAAAATATGTTCAGAAAGAAAAGAAAGAAAAACTAAATTTTTGGGGAATATTTGAAAAAAAAAATCATGAGTCTTTTGTGGTTTTGACTAAATATTATGAAATGGAAAAAAAATCTACTTATCAATCTCACAATAGAGAGAAAAAAATTAAGCCGTTTGTAAAGTTCGATGACCTTGAAGGAGTAAGAGTGATGTGTCATCTTTACTTCCCCAAAATTTAACTCCCTTCCCGCAGCATCTAATCCTTAAAAATCTCGTACCGACGAATCTATTCATCCGATCTTCTTAATATTAGCATATTTGAAATCAGCTCGTCAAAACCTACAAGATGTCTACCTGTTTTTTCAAAATTTCTGTTTTGGTGGAAAATTGGATTCTCTATTTTCCTGAGGAAAATTTTTCCGGAAAAACTGACCCCTCAACAGCACGTAGTTTTCCAAAAGAATGAGAACGCGCTTTTCAAAAAAAATTTCCGACCATTTTTAGTGCCCAAAACGAGGAAACTACTTTGGGCATCTTCCCTCTCTCTCGCACACTTAGTAGAATTTTGATGTCGGATCCCCCATAAATCAGCCTCTCCTATCAGGAGTAGTTAACAAGTCTCACACTAGAGCAAGATAAAAATCCATACCTGACTTCATTATAACATTTATAATAGTATCAATTTAAAACGATGAAAACAATGACGAAAATAAACAGCAATCACTTATCCCCCTCTGTTTAACCATCATTTTTTGGACTTTAATGTGAAGGGGAGTTACGTTGGAGACTCCATTTTTCTTTGGGACGTTTTGAAATAATAATTTGTCAAAAGAGTCTAAGAAATTTTTAATTTTTCAAATTTAATTAAAACATCCAAATTAATGATTAGAATTTTGTTTACGTCCTTATATGGTTGTTAATAAGATTAGACTGGTCGGTTTACGGTTTTCGGGGGTAAAGAGTGGAGGCTCCTGATTACGAGACCTTATCTGCTTATTTATTGAGAAGAAAAGGCCGTTTTCTTCTTCGGCAGTAAAGTACGAATGGAGTTCATTCCGGAGAGAAACGACTGTCCCCGGACAAAAAAGAGATATAAACCTTTCCCTAACAAATGCGCGAATATGACTGCGGGAGAGATCTAATTTTGAAATCTGTTAATAATTTAGATGATAATCTCAGTGTCTGTACTACGGCATTCGAATCCACCTCTTGAATTCGCAAACAGTTCGAAATATGCGTGTGAAGCTAAATTATTAACGTTCTATCTAAAGCCTTTGATATGATTATTGCGAAAACAATAATAAAAGAACTAATAATAAAAAAACCGCGATATTATTTTTAACAATCATGGAGGAGATGAAATGTTTACGAGGGACGTTAAAAACGAGAGGGATAGGGGAGAGAAAAAAAAATCCGTCTGGTATATCCATATTTTTTACTGCAGTCATAATATGCAAACGGAGGGGGATAAAAAATAAAAGAATGGTTTAAACATTATGGAAATGTTAAAAACCCTTTTAAGTTGCCGAAGCGTGTTGCTTTACTGTAGGTTGGCTTTATTGGAAGTTGAAAGATTTCCTTTGCTCTTCCAAGCCCCCTCTGGCTCGAGATCGATAAAATGGACCTTTCAAAAGAAATGTCGAACAACAAAGTGCTGCTTTATTATTACTTAAAAGGAGAACTGAATACAGTAGAATCCCAATATATCATACAGCGATATATCGTATTTCCCGATATATCGTACAAAAGTGCTGGTCCCTTGAAAAATCGCGATATTTCGTACAAAATCAATGCATTTTGGTCCTCTCGTTAAATCGTATTTTTTTTTAGCCAGCTAAATCGTTGAAACGTCTTATATATCGTACTTCATGTCGCTAAACGTCTTGTATATCGTATTTTTAATCACGTTTTGAGTTTTCCTGAAGTAAACAAGACATGATTTGTTTTGTTTATTTTTAACGGAAGTGACTTAGGGATTAACTCAGTAAATTCGTTGCATTTGAACAGTTCTCACGATGTCTCCAAAGAGAACACATCTCTCCATAAAAATAAAAAAGGAAATTTTAAATTTAATTAAAGAAGGTTGTGCACACTTATAAATTCACCCCTCGATATATCGTATTTTTCTTTCCCAACCTTCGATATATCGTCATCGCGATATTGCGTACCTTGCGATATATCGTACTCAACCATCGTCCCCTTGGAGATACGATATATCGGGATTCTACTGTAATAGATACTTTGAGCAGAAAATTGCACATTATAGGGCTAAGGGATGAACTTTCCTATTATTAAATTATAATCGTTAAAAATTAAAAATATTTCTCAAAATAGGTCAAAAAAGCTCAGGTCTGGTAGTTATGGAATTTGAAACCCTAAAACGGGAATTTCCTCAAAACCTGATGAGGTGAAGTTGAGGAAGATTGGGTACAGTCGGGAGAAGGGAGAGGGTAGGAGAGGTGATGGGAGGTAGGTGGTACTTATGGGAAGGTGTGGAAGGTATTGCTGATGCTGGGAAGTTCATATAGTATTCGTGGAAAGGAACCCAGAATATTTGAGAAAGGTTGTGTTATGGAGTTCCTCTACTTTAGGACAGAAAAAAAAAATTAATGTGCATTTTTACAGTTTTATTGTTAAATCCCATAATCCAATACCTCTCTTTTATTATATTGGTTCGTATTTCAGATAAAAGTGAGATTTGCTTGAAAAATGCAATAGCTCTCCGATATCCTGCAATAGTACACTTTTTGAACGCCTCTTCACTTTAATTAAAAATGAAGTGCCCACTACACAGTTGAGTTTTAAAACTATAGGTTCCAACTTGAAAATAAAACCAAAAAACGAGTCAAATTGGAAGTAAATCGATTTTTGACGAACTATTTAGCTGGAACTCCTAGAAAGGCGTTTTTTTCTTTTCGGTTCCTGTGAGGTGATCGCTCTTGGACCACTTGGGTTTAACCATCAACCTCTATCCGTCTACTTTAGAGCTAAACTTGTTCTCTCCCAAGTGAAAGATTGACTCTCATTAATAAAAAGCTTGAGGAAGATTTAGGGAGGAAACGTCCTACACATTTCACAATACTCCTTCGTTCAATATTGATTTTTCACCATCGAAAAAAAGAATAAAATAAATAAATTTTCAAAGGGACATTTAACTTGAGCCTTTAATCAATGATGTAAATAGTGTAAGCAATATCCTTAAAGGTCAATTCGCAAACAAAACCTCCACTGTCCTTAATTAAAGCTGCATTCTAATAATTGAGAGCAAGTTGTAGTTGATTGAACCACAATGTTGACACGTTTTTGTAACAATCATTCTCCTTTTTAATTGCTTTAAAAAAATTAATTATTATTTTGGTTAGTGAAAGAAAAACGCCGGTTCTACAGCCGAGGGGAGGAGGAGGAGGAGGCGCAAAATGTGCATTACTCAGCTGTTCGCCAAGTCCTCCTCCTCCTCCTCCCTTCGCCTGGCGTAGAACCGGCGTTTTTATTTTATTCTATTGTGTTCAAATTTTATTTATACAAAACAAAGATATAAAACTAAGCGTTTGAGGGAGACTAGATATCTCATTAGATACTGTTTTATTTTCTAATTAAAAAAAACTTTGCTAATTGGAGGTTTTTTCTCAAAAGAGTTCTCCTAAAGTGTCATTCCGCTTGTCCTCTCATTTTAGAGAACTAATTAGTCACGCTCTTAATGGTGAAACATTTTGAATGGAGAATAATTTTCGAATGGGAAAAATGTATGGGAAATTGTTAAAGGTTATGTGGGTGCGGTTGGGGACTCGGAAGCACAGGTTTTGGCATCAGATGTAATTAGGTTCGACCCGCTTCTGTGGTTATTGTTATGCAGAAAGGTATTTAACCATAGCGGCCACCCTTCCGCTTTTACACATAAGGAGGGCCAACCTACGAGTTGCCTATCTAAATCCCTTTTCTAATAATCGCAAATATTTCAAAATTAAAATAGCTTTAAATTCAAATTATGCATAAAGTTTGCCATTGCGTAAAAAGCTAAAGGTTTTATTAGGTAGATTATGTTCAAAGCCAAGGATTACTTTATTGACTCCTTTGAGACCTGGCTACTTTAGAAAAGTTATTTCAATGCTGAAACATCACGAAATTCGGTCCATGGCTTAGTTAAAATTTTTGTTTAAATCTCTGAAATTAGTTTGTAGTAGTATAGGGGATGTCGAGGAGGTTGGTGATAGTCGGGGGTGGTCGGCAAGAAGAAGGGGGAGGTTGAGGGAAGTGGGGACTTTTTCTGGTGCTAGCAAGGGGGGGGTATTTGGTGGTTGTGGAAAGACCCCCGAATTTTGAGAAAGTTCTAGTTCTTCCACCATTTGTGTTAAATTTTTTAGACTATAGGAAATATCAAAAAATCAAACCCCGGATTTAATTTGCTTGATTGAATCGACTTCAGAGGGTCGTAATTGACTAAAGTAGCCGCCCTCTCTATATTTGAGAGCGACTAATTCGCAGGAGAGATTCGAGAGCCTTTGATATGTTAATTTATAGGAAAACAATTACTGCACTTAAACTTGACTTATCAATAATTGAAGGCCCTTCTATCGAGGCCCCATTTGGTCACTGTTAATTAAAGGCTATGACCAAAGGTGTCCCATGACGCCCTCAACCTATCAACGATTATCATCAAAATTATCATCAAATTGACCTTATTTCTGAGAAAAAGGAAAATAATAAAAGAAAAAATGGAAAGGTTCAATCGTCGAAATCTCATGATGTAAGGTTGAAGCCTAAAATATTCAACCTTCTATCTCTCCCTACGTCTCTCTTTTTTGGTCTTCCTTCTTAAGTATTGAAACCCTGAGTGGAGTTTCTCGGTGCTTTATCGGCTAGTGATATTGGTATACGCTACGAACCAGAGATCTCGTTATTGTATTCCTTTGCTCGTTTTTTTCCCTTTGAATCTTTCGTTTCTATTTCCAGTTCTAATAAATTTATATGGAAAAGATATTTACGAGCGGAAAGGAAAAAAAGAAGTTATTTAACGATTTATCTTTACTTTTTTTTTATTACCAACACTTTATGTTGTCAGCGATTTTAAGCTCTTATTTTAAAGATTCGACCAGGATTTTTCGAAACGTTTTTATTTTTTCTAATAAACGAAATTGAATAGAAAACATTAGGTATTTATAATTAAACGGTTTTTAATGTCAACCACTCAACCGAGCGAACCCACCGTATTTTTCGTGGATAGAGGAAGAATAGATAGATCACAGCGCCCTCTGAAGGTTTTTAAAGGTCGAAATCCGAATTTTGATCCTGGGTATGTGTGTTAGCTAAATATTGGATAATCAATTAGTAGCGTCTTTAGTTAGGGACACAATGTCTATATTAAATAGACGGGGCCGGCACCTTAAGTGTCATCAGTGGGGAGGGGGGTAGGGCCCCACGGTATTAGCGGGGAGCTTTTGCTTTCCCTCAGACCCATAGCACCGAACCAACCGCTACGATCCGGTGGCCGGTTTTTCCTCACTCGGTGACCTTGAGCTTCCTGAGGCTGCGCCAGTTAGTCACACAATGTTTTCTTGTTTGTTGGTTGGATATTTTTGGAACAATAGGCATTAAAGGTGTTAAAAACAGAAGTGAAACCTGAGCGAATGTTTAAAGGGTTTTTGCCTTCTTTTCAGTCTACTTTGAAAGCGTCTAAGGTTTCTAATTAAAAGCTCGAAACATAAACCTTTAATGTATATCTTCTTTTTTTTTGAGATTGAACAAAAGTAGAAAATATAAACGCCTGGCTTTCCCCGGCAGCCATAAAAAACAAAAAGATTGAAGGGTGTCTCATTACCAGTTTTTTTGTTCAAAAGAATGCAGATGTTCTAGTTTGGACTAAAATTATGCAAAATTATAGTTTGCCGTTGTCTTATTAGTTGAAATAAATTTAAATAAATTACAAGAGGGCCGAGCAATTAAGGCTACGACAGTGGAGACGTTTAATTACCCGACCGCATAAATCAGTTAGCCATTAAAAAAATTATGGTGCCTAACTACACGGGATGAGTATCCTCCAGTCTAGCCCCCATCTTGGTCCCTAAATTAAGTTTTTTTTAACCCTTTAGATAGGAAAAAAGTTTTATAAATGAGCTTTTACTTTAGATTTGTACCTTATAAACAGTCAAAAACGAGTTGTGGATGAAATAAAAAAAAAGGGAAATGAAGCGAAAATGGAAATGAAAGCCCTTTTGCCTTTTGGTGAGGTCGCAAAAAATGTTTTTAAAACCTAAACCTGACCTCAAATGAAAACCGTCAAAAATCAGATTTTTAATGAAATCATAAAATGATGCCAGTGCATCGTCTTTCTTTTTGACTGATTTTGTGGTTGTAAAACATGAATAATTGTATTTTATATCATTTAAATATTGCATTTGTGTAGTAAAATAAAATGAATTCTCGTCTTAAAAGCCTCGGGTAGGGAGATGGATATCATTTTAATCCTCAGTGAGGTATATTCGGCGGGACTAATCCGTAGGATCTTCGTTAAATACGATACGGTCATTGAGAGGGCTTGAGAGAGAGACCGGAGTCAGCGGTTAACGCTTACAAATGATTCCAAGCCGGCAAACAACGTGTCAAAGGGACCCTCGTTTTTCCTCCCCCACCACCCCACGTACGTAGATTTTCAAAAGCCCTTCTTTTCTAGATTATTGAATAAAACATCCTAGCAATTTTCATTCATGACCTGCTCCCGGAAAATGTTCCCCGTCCCTCCTTCAAAGTTGAAGAACTTTAATTGCCTCTCCGGCAAACTCATAATACAGGTGTAGATTTAGAGAACTCGATCTCAGAGAAGCCGCTAATTATACTTCAAGCTCGTTTTCTTTACGAGTTCCCTGCCCTATCCACAAAACTTAAATTGGACTTAACTATACATAAATTAATCATTGTTTCTCCAAAAAAATAAACAAAAGAAGAAACTAGGCTTTGTATTGTAAAGAAAAAATCTTTATATGTGGTGGAGGCGCCCGAACTTTGTTGGATCCGTAATTATTAAACAAATTGTATTCACCTTTCTCTATTCGTCCCACGATAAGTATCGCATTGTGCATGCAGAACGATACTTTGCTTCACAATCAGGTTTCCTGCGGTTCGCATACTTTCAACCGCTACGCGAATGAAAAAAACATTTTTTAACCCTCCTTTCTTTTTTTAGAGAAGGAAAAACGTGACCTCTTATTGTCATGATAGGCTCGCAAAGATGGAGGTGAATTTTAATTTTTTTTTTAGAATTGGCACAATTTTTTTCAAATATTAAATAATACAAAAAAGGGGAAACCTAGAGTTATCGCAAAGGGATGTAAACGAATAGAGCATACGTCAGGCATCAACCCTTTAAATCTTTTCAGGGAAGGCTTATCCGGCTTTGTTGTCCTAAGGCTTCACATACAGTCAGAATCCCTTTATTATCACTAGGCTGTGCATTTCGAAAATTCATTATTAGCTAAAGAAATCGCAAAAAATTAAGAACATATGCTGTTGGGGGTGTGGGGAGGGGGTATTCGGTGTTAGTGGAGAGGTCAGTAGATCCCCGAAATTTTGAGACAGTTCGGGATTCCTCCGCATCAGCAAAAGGAGAACTATGACAGTTTGAAACATTGTGAGGAGAATCACAACCCATTTTGAAAACGAAAATGACACCTTTCAAGAAGGACTTTGAACTTTTGACACTTGATCATAATTTCACTTTTCCAGTGGGATTTTAAGAGTGTACTAAAGGCCCCGGTTTTAGTATTCTCAGATTATCTCCGGTTCTGCTAAAAAAATTTTAACAATTTTTTTTTAAATTTCGTTGATTTTTAAATGCCGAACTACTAATGTGCTCCAAACAAAATGTTTTTCCAGATTTTTTATTTTATTTCTTGTATAAATTAAAAAAAAATCAAATTCGACTCCATTAGGAGTATTTTCAAAAAATATTAGAAAAAACGAGACCAAAAAATTGAAAATCGGTTCATAAGTTCGGGAGCAAATCGGAGAATAAGATTATTCTATTTTTTCTCCTAGCGAAATATTTTTTAGGATCACGCTAGTTGATCGCCATTTAATAAAAAATAAAAAATAAAAAAATTTTCACAGAAAAATTTTGAGTACAACCGGAGATACAGGTTTGGAGATAGCTAAAACCGGGGGCCTTTAGTACACTCTTAAACGTATTTACCTTGTAAAATATTAATTTTTTTGTGTATATTTCAGGAGTTTAAATGACTGAAGTTTGAATTAAAAACATTTCCTCTTAAAAATCAGATATAACAAGCTACTCTAGATTATTAAATTGGTTCAAAAGTGGAAATCTTGTCTAGAAAACAATTGAGGATTAACTGAGAGGGGACTTCATCTAATTCGAAACTAATTTTAACTTTTACTAATTTTAAACAGAGGGATTATCCCTTGTCTTAATAAAGTGAAAGAACGATGAATCCCTAATTAGATTTTTGGTACTGTGGGCTAATTAAATCCATCTGCTGCCTTCTCATTATTATAGAAACAAAGATATTTTAAAATAAGAGACTTTTTACAATGGTCCTCTTGCTGTACGAGAACGTTTTTAATTAAAATAAGAATCGACCTAAATAAAAGGAAAAAAGGTTTTCTATGTCTCTCGCTGATTTTAATCAAACTTTCCACAGTACATAGGTAGTATATTGAAAAAATAAAATAAATAAATAAAATTAAAAATATTACAAGACCTATACTGTTATTAAGTTGGTATATATTAATTATTTTATTTTATTTGACTTTCTGTTAAAATTGATTAAATTGAGAGGCATTTCAACTTGCAAGCCTTAGTATTTTGGAATTGAAAAATCATGTTCAGCTTTTAACATTTTATTTCCATTAGTTAAGCCCCTCCTGACTGAGGTTTTTTTTCCCCTTTTCAGAAGTGTTAATCCTCTTTGGATTAGTTATTTTATTCTAAATAGTCTAAACAAAGGTGGTATATTTTTGAGATAGTTAAAATTAAATGACAAGTATAAATAATACTAATTATGGAGTATTTAGGAAGTCGGTAATGGTTTTTTAAGACTGGTGTGAACGTATAGGTAGACGTGCCGTGAAGGCGAATGTGGGTACTCAATTGGGGCCGTTTCCATGAATGATGGGGTCATCGATGGGCAAACCGGGGGAAAAAAGGGCCTCCCCACCTCTCATTTTATTAGGCCTAAACCGATAACGAGTAAAGATAGCCGACCTACCGAATGAGTCAATTTCGATAATGTCCCAGAAACGTGAAGAACTTTTAGAAGAAGGAGATTCTATCAATAAAACACAGAAAGTTAACAGATTCTTTAAAAAAGTGTAATTTTTTTTTCACCAATAAAGTTTGAAAGAGTTTGATCGTTAGCGACCCGATTCGAATTTTTACTGTTCTATAAAATATTAAAACTTTAGCTTTCTACCCAGAAAACGTTTCCTTCATAGAAAAAGCCATTAAATCATAATTTTATTATTTTTAAAAGTTGGGTATTTTATGTCTTGTATAAGAAAAAGTACCTACCCCCTTTTTATGGTAAACAGAAAATAGGATTGTATGTTAAATGAAGGACAATAATCTAGGATTAAAGTATCTCTTCTTTGACTTTGACCCTTCATTGATTTTATAAATCCTTTTCAGATGGACTTTGTCCTTTTACTGATTAGAAAAATCTTTTTATTGGACTTTTACCTATTTCCGTCTTTAGTTAGACTTTGACCCTTTGCTGGTCAGAAACACCCCTTCAAATGTTCTTTGACCAAATTAAATGGGCAAAGAAGGTTAAAAAATCTCTTCAAATATTAGTTACTATATATGTAGATATGTATTACTAATATATATTTAGTTAAAACTTACATAAACTGAGGTAGAGTTGTGTAGTTGGTTCATAGAGATCCCAGTTGAAGCCTCTATGTCTTCCTTTTTCTTTGCTGTGAGTTGGCGTCCCTTCCATCCTTCTTGGTTCGTTAGGGTCCCTAAAAAATTAGTTTGCAATTTTTATAAAAATACTTAATAAGAGTGATTTTTTGACTAAAATTTGCTTTAAAAAAATTGGATTGATTTTTTTTTAAATTTGTTCACACCTTAAATATCGGTCAACCCGTTTATAAATCAAAATCGTTCTAAGGAAGGGCGGTTTAATAAATAAATGTCGTTTTCTAAGCTATTAATTGTTGGTTTAGGGCCATAACTCTTTTAGGATCGTAGTGTAATCCACTTAGAAGGTGATACCTGGGAGTTGTTTAGTCTCCGCACTAACGCCCCGGTCGCCCCCTCCCCCCCGACCTTTTCACGGCCCACGCCCTCAGAATCCATCCCCGAGACTGAGAAGCGCCTGAAATTAAATCCAATCCCGCCTAGGCGGAAATCTCGGGACACCCTTTTCATCAAACCTTGAATGAAAAACCGCTCGAATGTCTATAGAGGGACGGGGAAAAGGTGATGGAACGAACGGGGGGAGGTGCAATATACGTCAGATTTACTCCGCGGAGAAAAAAAAAGAACACTCTTCGTGAAATGAAATCCCGACCAGAAATTTTCCCTCGACACTTCCACCCTAACCAAATGTCAAATCATTAATTTGTTAAATTCTTGAATGTGTAAAACGTTCTTAAATTTTTACTTTTAGTAACCGTTAGGATAAAGTATTGGTCCTGGAGCTTGCCCAGAGACACGAACTTTCTCAAAGGTCTACAGATTTCGGGGGATCCATAAATTTCGGGGGAAATGAATCCCCCGAAAGTGACAAACAGTCAATTACACCTAAATCAAGTTATGATGGAACAAATTTTTTGAAAAATGAATTAACCAATGTAATTACGACGTATTTGCGTGCTATTCTTCCCATCTTCATCAAATTTACACCCAAATCAGGTAATTTCAAAATTATTTAAGTATTCAAAATAATTTATTTTTGGGAAAAAAAAAATTGTTTTTCAATCATAACATGAATTTGGTGATAATTTTCTAAAAATGGGACTAATTTCACTCAAACACATTATAATTACCTAATTAGTTAATCAATTAATTAATTAATTAATGAAAAAAAAACTCTTTTTTTTTCAATCATAACTTGAATTTGGTGATAATTTTATGAAAATGGGACTAATTTCACTCAAACACATCATAATTACCTAATTAGTTAATTACTTAATAAATTAATTAATTTTTGGAAAAAAAATTTTCAGTCATAACTTGAATTTGGTGATAATTTTATGAAAATGGGACTAATTTCACTCAAACTCAATATAATTACCTAATTAGTTAATTAATTAATTATTGAAAAAAATTTCTTTTTTGCAATCATAACTTGAATTTGGTGATAATTTTATGAAAATGGGAAAATTAAGTTAGTTAGTCATAATTACCTAATTACATGAAAATTTCGTGAAAATCGGATGAAAATTGTGGCCGTGAAGTGTTCTGGAAAAAAAGGCGACGGCCGGACGGACGGCCGGCACCAAAGACAAAGTCATGTCCAACAAAGATCAAAAGACAGTTTGACCCTAGGGGCTCTGGAAGACCCTTCCCCAAAAACCCGAATCCGACGGTATTACAATAACTTCTCTTTGAGAAAGTTAAAAAATGATAATTGGTAAAACAATTTTGCACCTCACTTATCTGAGCGTGAATTGAATAGTTTACACCTGTATTGAGAGTATTTAGGGTTAATAATTGGATCTGATGTGATTTGAGCGTATACAGAAGCCTTCGAAATCAATTGAACCTATATTCGTACTTGAGCCCTTATATTACTCGCATTTCGCTAAATAGTTAACACGTTATTGCTTTATTGTTCACTAATTGCTTTTTACTGATAAACATTTCAATTATTTAGGTGCCCACGAGTCCATGATTATAGGAATTTCAACTTTTTTTGATAATTTATCTCAGTTTTCGAACCTACATCCCAACTATGATGGTAAAGCTTAAAACTAGGTGAAGTAAGTCATCCATAAAATTTATAAAACCTATGAAAAAATAAAATATAAAAATACACAGTACAGTACAAGTTGATATTTTGTCGTAAAAAGCGACCTCTTTTTTATGAAGGTTCTTTTTTTGTAATCAAACAAAAAAAAGTTGGTGTAATCAATTTTTTCCCATAAGAGATTTTTCTAGTACTAGGTAAGGAAGGCGGAGAGGAAGGCGAGCCATAAAGTTTTAAAGGTTTCGCCCGAAAAGACCGAGGCAACTAAGTGCGGAAAGAAGGATTCGTGTCAAAGGAAATATTCACGTTAAGCCTTCGAAATTCTTCGTGTGGGCTGAATATAGATGAACAAATAAAAAGAATGCTGCACTATTTCAATCAAAATTTAAGCAGTTTACGAGGAAATTTCGAGGGTCATTGTGTTCCTGAACGTTAGTTCTGTTATCTTCTCAGAAGGTAGGATAATGGATTAATTACTGGAAAACAGTGAAATCATTTGCTTTTTTGACACCTATTTTTTCCTCTATATCTCATCCTTACTCACCAACTGGCAACAACTTCTTTCTAGTAGCTCTTTCGAAGAGCCATCAGTTGAATGGAATAGGAAGGGCCCTCCCTCCATAAACTCTCTTTACCTATATAGTGGCACCCCTAGTGAGGAAATGGCAGAGGCTTACACTACGTCATACGAAGTTAGATAGTTTACTCAATATCACCAGCCACCAAGCAATTGACATAGGTACTGGACGTCAACATCAAAATCAAACATTATACCGACATCACTTAATTATCACACTGTAGTGTTGTCAATTTGACGACCACACTACGTCAAAACGTCAAAACTCCTTTATGGATCAACTTTTTAGTGGAATTCACCCCATTGACACATAAAATTAAACAAAATTAATAACTGGAAAAAAGAGCAAAATTTTGTGTACACATTTAAAATTTGAAAAAATAATAATTAATATGGGAGCACATGAGGATTAGTTCCCAGGCCTATGATTAATATTAATGTGGTATATATTAAGAGTAATTTCCATAATTTTTTATGCCCTGGTCTGATACGGATTTGCATAATTATTATTAAACTATAATGTTTACTGGAACAGTTTTGAATTTTAGTTGATATTCGTGGTGAGTTTTTTAGTTTTGAAAAAATGAAGGGAAGCGGTTTTCGTGCAAGTTGTGTCGAAAGTGGTCCAAGTTGTGCCCGCAAAGAAGGGAAGCTGCGAGGGGTCGGGCCTCTGGTCCATTGTCAAGTTAGGACAAGCCGGAGGGACGGTTAGGAGCCCCCTCTCGTCCCCTCCGGCCGCTCCTTTAAGTGAATCACAACTCAACAGCCACGTTCACGACCGCAATAGAATTTGTTGGGGAAACCCCCTTCCGCCCTTCTGGGCCGAAGAGAGCCGGCGACTCTTAAACACAATTTGCTCCCCTCCTCTCAGGGACCTCTTCACCCAACTTGTTCTTACTCGTTCATGTCCACTTCATCGTGTACCTTCTAAATTGCAATCCCACCAAAGAAAAAATTTCCATTAAAAACATTAAAATTCTCAAAAACGATTTTATTTTATCAAAACTTGATAACAGTGTTCAACTCGGGAACTTCTCTAAATTAGAGATATGGATTAAGCCGGTGGAAGCGAACTTACCCAGTTTTCGCAAAGTTAGTGAAGAAGTTGAGAACAGACTCGGCGACTTTATGGTCTTGAGTAGTATAATTTTGGGGGAAATAAGGATAACCTCCTACAAGTGGCAGACCCAAGAGGTAGTTAACGTCCTCACCTCTCACGCTTCCAAGCCTCTGTAACAATAAAAGAACACATTTACAGGAAGGAACAAAAATAATCAAGGAAATTCTTTTTCCACAACTTTTTTCTCTCTCTCCACAAGAATCATACGTAGAACAACTATAATTTCAAAACTTAGTTTCATAATTATACACAATTTCAAACAGTTTCCTCTTTCGTTTGATAACTCCATCCACGCCAGGAACAGGTCAATATGGTAAAAGCTTTTCCCTCGGGGCCTCATAAAACATAATCCAGAAATAAAATAATTAAATATCATTGAAAATTACTTAGAAAATGATGATTGTTTGAAAAAAACCAATTAAAGGTCCAAATTTTTGAGAAAGTTTGAGTCATTCCTTCCTCCATACTACTAATGTGTGCAAACAGAAAATCGTAGTGACTTACTGAGCCTGGAATGGCCCTTTAAAAGTTTTAATTTTACAGCAAAAATAGTAGAAGAAAAAATTTTTCCTTCATTTAACTGGATTGTTTACTACTTATGATTCGAGTAGGAGGCGGTGGCCTTAGTGATTAAAGGTGCTATAAGTTAACTCCGGGGTTCTTTAATATTCAGTATGCGGTGGGAGGAAATGGCCAACAGCTGCGCTTCCGGTAACTCAGGCTTCCCCCAACCTCCCTCAACCTCCCCCAACCCATCCCACGATCGTGGCCCCCGCTTTTCGACCCAATCTCCCTGTCACGAACAGATTCTGTATTACTCCAAGTACTGGCTACTGCGTGTCCGCCCTAATATCCAAATACATAATCATTCTCCGTATCCCTTTTCTAAAATAAGAAAACACAAAATGAAATTTTATAGACCAATTTTTTTATAATCAATTTTAGGCTTTTGCAATCCCTTTCCAATTTTTTCTTCAGTTCCCAGGGGATCAAACACGGAGAAAATAAAGCTAGGAAAATCATAAATTAATTGAAGTTGTTGTTGATATTGACCTTGCTGTACTTAAAATTTTCTGCTTGGTGGATCAAAACTCTATAGACCTTCTCCACCAATCAGTAAAAATAACAAATTAATTACGTGGACAAAATTGAAAATTTGGCTTACATGTTATAAATCATTTGAAAACTCATTATTGTCTCTTCCTTGATAAATATCAAACCTGATTGTTCGATGTACATGAAGCAATATATTCGGTGGAATTCAATTTGAAACAAATAATAATGGCATCAAAAGCATTTCATATGCCGAAGTAATTTATACTTCCAGTTTTAAAAGTTAATTTTCCTACATAATAAAACGGAAGAAGCAAATGTGCTCGTGATTAAAAATTTAGGAAAACCCTTTCCCAACAACTTCTTTTACTTTTCACACAAAAATAATAAAGCTTAACAACGCCCGCAAAATTCATTTTGAGAGAAAAACCTTTTTATTTTCCTTCCTACACTTGAATGTAAACCTGATTTTTAATTGTGCAGAAAACTTGGATTTTGTGGGAATTTATAAAAGGAAAGATTGATCAAACTTAAGAAGAGTGATTTTAAAATAATGTTTCTGGTTACTTGGTTAACACAAAAAGTTAGTTCGTTAGTCGAATGGGGCCATTTTAGTTTGGATATGGAAGGGAGAATAATTATAGAGGAGGCTGGAGAACAATGCTCTACTCTATGGGGAGAATGGTAAGAAAGGGGGGCGGGGGTGAGGCTGTCATTTCCAAGGGAAACTTGCTTCGGACACCGGCTGTCTTGGTCATTATGATTTTATCTTCGAGGCCCTTCTATTCACTCTCCGGGCAAGTCTTCTCTAAGTAATTGCTCCCTTGTTTACAGGTGGGACTTTCAGAAGTCGACTGGAAATTAAACGATGTCGACGTTCGAAGGGGTGTGTTTATGGAAATTTAAGAAAGTACCTTCTAAATAAAGGAAAATAAGTATCCACCTATCATTGAAAATTACCTAAACAGTAGGTAAAAATACCTACCTACTAAAAAGTAACCACTTAACAATAAAAAGTACCTACCTAGTAAGAAAGTACCCACTAAATACCAGAAAATTAAGTACCTACCCACCATTGAAAATTATCTAAACAGTAGGAAAGCATCCCTTCTAAAAAAGTACCACTTCCCCGACCTTCCCCGATCTCGCTACCACTTCCCCGACCTTCCCCCATCTCGCTACCACTTCCCGACCTTCCGCGACCTCGCTACCTTTTCCCCGACCTTCCATGACCTCGCTACCATTCCCCCGACCTTCCATGACCTCGCTACCACTTCCCCGACCTTCCATGACCTCGCTACCACTTCCCCGACCTTCCATGACCTCGCTACCACTTCCCCGACCTTCCATGACCTCGCTACCACTTCCCCGATCTTCCACTTCCACCACCATATACAGTGTAGGGGGTTTTGAGAAAGTTCCGTTTTGGGAATTCCATACCAGACTAGAACAAGCGAACCAGAAGATGCGTAGGATCGCCCTGAGACGTGGAACATTTGAGCAAAGCCGAGACTGTCCAGTCCTACCCTGGACGGTGCCACCCTAATTCATAAACGAATTTTACTTTATCTATTTAACTCCCTTCAATATTATATAAATTAAAAAGTTTTTTTAGAGGATGTACTTTTAAGGGCGATTTCGAATTCCGGACACCGACGTTGGTGTGAGTTTTCACTGGATTCCGTATTTAATATTTAAAGAGATCAGAGTGTTTCAGTACCAAACGGTTCATCTGCATTTTTTAAATCCGGTTTTCTGGAGTGGGAAATCAATTTGCGACGGAGGGCGTGTGTAGGCCCTTTTTTTTCTGGGTTAATGCGGGTCATTCCCTAACCCCCGCCCCTCACCGTGGGCGCGGGAAGGGGGTTCCGCGGAGCGGCGGCGCAACTTCCAGACCCCGAATTTACGGCATAAACGAAAGAAAAGATATCTTTCACTCCAAGGTTATCTAAATTCAACATTCTAACTTACCGGCGAAGTTAAAAGGCGATTTTAAACAACTTTTAAGTGTCAAACTTGTCACTAATGTTGATCGGATTTGTGAGACTGTGAAATCCAATTATGAAAGTTACACTTCAAAAGCATTGTATCCTTCAACTTTCTAACTTTAAATAGGAAAAATTAAGAAAATAGTACGTGACATTTTCTATTGAAGATAATTTGACAAAAAAAAGGGTTTAAAAAAGGAAATGTATGTGATAGAAAAGCTGTAAGGAGGCAATAACAAACCGAACGCTCACGCCCGAGCGGCTTCCTGTCCGGTCCCTGTAACGACCTACAATGAGGAAAATTACGTGAACCGAATCCGCCCAATAACAAGACATGTCTACAATGGCCCCTTCAATGTTCCGTGACAAATTTTCTAAAAGAGAACGCTTTTCGGGTCGTTCCGTGTTTGTTCTTTACTTTTGAGGTGTACCTGAGGATAGTCGCTTTCTTTTGTTTGATAATTGAAGTGGTAGAAATAAGTTGGCGATCCTCTTCTTGAATGGAGATATCCTAGCCGGAGAAGAGGTGCGACGGTATGGCCATCACTTAAGGCTTCTAATGTTGAATCTCTGATGTTTATTGGATGTTGGATCGGTTTCTCCCAATCAGTGTATTCGTTTCGAACTGTTGAGAATATTTCGTTTAAATGATAAACGTACGCGTTTCGCACGTACGTTCTGAAAAAGATAATTAATTTTGGGATTAAAAGGAAAAAAAGTTGTACCTTAGCACCCTGTTTCGTTGGTCCTCTTCAATACCATACTGGATATCCTGATTGTTGAAATCTAAGAAGCTTTCAGTCGTGGTTGTACCTAAGAGGAGTCTTGATCCGACGAATGGCTCGCCGGAAGTTTCGACTGCGGTCGAAGGGTCGGTTTTCGTCCAAGGGCCGACCCCGGTGAGAAATCGAGGGCTCGTCACTCTCACGGAAAGAATGGCGGAGAGGGGAAGGAGTCGAAGGCATTTCGCTAAATCGTCGTTGGGGCCGGTCTTGCATCCGAGTTCAGCACCGACTTTTTCTCGAAGGCCGATCGGATCCTGTCCCACCGCCCAAGGACTCAATATGCTCCCTGAGACCAACGCTACTCGCGTAAAGTACCCTAAAATCAAAAATTAAACACGTTTTAAAAAACTTAAAAAATAATGACAGGGACACCAGGCAATCCCCTCCAATGATAGGATCAGTCTAACATCAACGCTGGAAGATCAATCTAATTATTCGTTATCGAGGTAACAGCACCTCAGGATTACAATCGTAATAAATTGGGAAAATAAATCAGGAAAAGTTAAAAGAGATTCAAAAATTGGCTCCCGGACGGGAATCGAACCCGCGTCTTCGAATTGGTACTCCAACGTGCTATCCATTACACCACCGAAAACTGATAATGAATTGATAACATTCCGGGAAGGCAATCGACAGCTTTCGTTGGAAGACATAGTAGTGATGGGAAGGGCGTTAGGGCGATATGACACTAGCAAACTCACTGTTCTAATATTTGAATACAATAGAGATTTCTGACAAAAAAGAAACTGCCGCTGGAGGTCAGGCTAAACAGTAAGCAGTCGATTCCTTCTCTGGCGTGCAGAGGACAATCTTTGACCTGGTCTTGCAACCTTCCATAACTTTTAACCTTCCCTGTAACCTCCTCAGTTTGCCTTTCTCGTTTGTGATGACGTCATCCACTCCTCCAATACAGTGCCTATACAGTGCCCCTACTAACCTCGATATTCAACAATCGCCTTTGTACATTTTTCAATAAAAATATTATTACAATAGCTTTATTTAAAAAGACTTTATTCGGCATAATATTGAGAGAATCTAAATAAATTCGGGTTATATGTGTTCCTTGAATATCAAAGGGGGAAAAAGAATATAAAAAAGAGCTTTGATAGAATTCCTGCGGCAGGGTCTCTCCGGGAATTCGATTTTAAGTTTCCTTTTAAATCTCCGACTAGAAGGCGAGTCGTAAGAGGCTCGTATCTGTAAATAAACAGCTTTACAACTCAGAAGTGAACGTCTTTTTACATGAAAACGATTTAGTTTTAAATTATTGAGAAATTTCACGAAATAAACTTGGTTTATTTTTAAAGAAAAAAAGCTCTTAGACATAAATACGAGTTAAGGATATGTGGTGCTTAAGGTTTGCTAGGTTTGCCTAACAAGCACATTTAGTCCAAAATTTTATGAGCCTCATTAGCGAAGTTAATGATATAGGTAGGGATAAAAGGCTCTTTACCCACGAACACCTTAAACCTCATTATAGAAATTTAATATCATAAAATTTTATGTTAATTTTTGTTCAGGATTCATGGGATTCTTTGATGCGATGCGAAGACGGTATTAATGAGTTTCCAGACGTATATTTTGGTCTTTTTTGGGCCGTTAGTTACAAAAACCGTGTTATCCTCTTGAAGTCAATGTAACGAAAGCTCCTTTTAATCCAGGACTACTGTAAAGGTCCTAAGTAGGGACAGGCCATTGCCTGGCCCCTTGTTAACTCTAAAAGGTTTGTCCAATCCAAAACCCCCAACCTTCCCTTCCACCCCTCATTCATATGACGGAAGCTCATGAATGCTCGATTCGTTGCATTAGAACTAGATCGTTGATATTTTACCTTTGGCTTGAGGCGAAATGAGGAGAAGGTTAGCTAACGCCGCTCCTGTATCGTGACCCATCAACGTCACACGACGAGGGTCACCTCCAAATGACGCGATGTTTTCTTTTATCCAACGAAGTGCTGCGATCACATCTCCCATTGCAAGAGGGCTGTCTGTCCCAGACCCTGCTCTTAAAAACCCTGAAAAATATATTCAATTAATATAATATGGAGTATTAATTTTCTCAAAACGAAAACTATTTTATTATCATCGGACCCGAGATATTGAGAAGGGTTCATCGGAGAAGGGAGGTGGTGGAGGTTGATAAATGTAGCGGAAAGTGAGATGTGGGGGAGTAATGAAGGTGGGGTGGACAAGGGAGGTGATGAGAATGTGGGGGGGGGGAGAAGGTGGAAAAATTAGGGTGGTAGGGTATGTGGGGGAGGTAGTGGATGGAAGATTTCGGTGGTGAGGGATGTTGGGGGGGGGGATAGGAAATTGATGGGTAGGTGGAAGTAGAAGAGCTTTTGCTGGATAAGGTCCTTTAAACTGCTCTGTAGACTGGACTAAATTAAATGTGTTTATTTTTTATTAGCAAAAATTTTTCCTTATTTTTCAATGAATCCTGCATATTACCAATTTTATTGACTTGAAGCCAACCTAATGACAGTGTGTTACCTGTCAGCTGCGTATTTTGATTTACGACCCCAGACGCTCCCCACTCCCCGCACCGTCTAAATCTTGTGACAGCGATTACGACGCCGTTTTTTAACCGATTTTGAAATTATTAACAGATTTGGAAACAGCTCGTCGTACCCTACAAAACGTGTACCTGGTTTTTTTGAAAAAAAGTTTTCCCGGAAAATTCGTTTCCTGATTTTCCGGAAGAAAATTTTTTTCGGAAAAAGTGCTCTCATATAAGTCTAGAGTTTTCCGAATCAAAGAGAATGCGCTTTTCAGAAAAAAAAATCGGACCATTTTTAGTGCCCAAAACGAGGAAAAAACGTTTTGACATCTTCCCTCTCTCTCGCACACTTGGTAGAATTTTATTGTCTGATCCGCCTTAAGTGATGGAAAATAAGTGTATGATGGTTGGGGCTGTTGGAGGATTTGGTTTTATTAATTATTAATTGTTTGTGGAGAGCTCTGTGGAGCTCCATTTAATTAGACCTATACATTCGTGATCAGGGCTTTGCATTGTGGGGATCACAAAATATAGGACTTTCCAATTCATGTTTATTATTTTATTTTATTCTTCATTTTGCAAAAGGCTTAATAAATGAGTACGGGCTTTTATTTTGATTAATAATGTCGAGAGTACTTATAAAAGATTTCAGCTGTTATATTTCCATGTAAGGATTGGTTGTAACGTTTTCCTCATCGAAAACGTCTATCAAAAAACATTTTATGTTCTAAACGCTTGAACAAAGAGGTTCTCAAAAGGATCCCCTAAGAACTAATTAAGAGGGCAAATGAGGCGCTTAGCATCTTGCGAATATTACGTGAATATTTTAAAAGCGAAAACTAGGAGGGGGAAGTTTTGGGGCTGGAAGGGGTTTAATCATCCCGAGATCAGAAAAGCGTAAAAAATTTGCCTGAGGGCACGTTGTTTATTTGTCGATCTAATGCTTTAGAATTTTTCAGTTATTCGCCCGAAATATTTTCAACATCGGATGTTTTCCTTCTGAGAAGATTAATTAAAAAACGTGAAAAAGAGAGGGAAGGGCTATTTTTGATTTATCGAGAAACCCTTGGCTGTTGATCATAAACCGTTGAGGAGAGCGAAAGAGGATGAGTAGGGAGAAAGTTTCGAATTACCGTTTCATCATCAATCACCGACCGGGGTTTCTTATATTTGTTAATACATAGCCTGGACCCCACGTTCAATTTTTCATACCCGATCCTTTTATCTGAAAATTGAATTTTTCAATAATAAATCCTAGTTCTATTGTATCGATGCTTATCTCAAAGTCTTCTTTGACACGAAAATTCTTAATGAAATGACTTCATTTAAACTCGACGAAAAGCCAAGGGTAAATGCGTGTAATTTCCCCTAATGACTAGATTTCACGAGCTTTCTACGTTATTAATGTAATTAGCCCTTTGTATAGAGGTAACGAGTAACTACTGCTTTGAAGTTATTTTTTTAATTTAATTTCACTATCAATATACCTGAGCTCTTCAGAAATAATAAATTGCTCATCAAACAATGAGAATAATTTAGTTTTCCTCCAATCATAGTAAAAGACCAAATTTTCATCTAATTACTTTAAACTTAAAATACCATTAAATAGCTTTCCACGAACACCTATTCACCAGATCATCACTTTCCCTACCCTCCTCACCTAACCCAACCACCTCCCCCAATCACCTCACCCTCCACCAGCACCACAACGTTGTTGCCCCATCTTGTGGTAGCATGAAGAAGTGGAGGGGTAAAATATGCTTTTAAAACGTAAGGAATAACGCGAGAATAAATTCTTAAAAAAATGTTTTATCATGAGTCGCATGACGACAAAAGGATTCCTCTTTTTCCGTGTCTTTTCGGGCGTAAGTCAGTAAGGTAGTTCCGGGCTTTTATTCGAGCAAGACCATAGATCCTCCCTTTTTAAAAGACTCACCGAGGTCCACTCTTCAAAATATAACCTTCCAAGGATGAGAACATGATGAGTAGAGAGAGTGAAGAATGGAAACATCACACGCGACCTTTTTTCTATTTTACGGAAGCTTAGGAAAGAAGGCTTCCGCTGAGTAGGATCCTTTCTTCCTTAGCCTTTCTGATCCCAAGCTAAGATTGATGATCAGAAGAAAGTGTATGCAGACAGAAGTGTTATGAATGACACAGCACCTACAAGGAGTGAAAGGCCTCAAACCCCCTAGCTTGGTCCCAATTCTTGGTAAAACTGAATGAGAAAACGTTCCTGAAGAAATCATTCCATGTTTAGAGATACAGGCATATGAAATAGAAAAGAAATCGCTTATCCTGCACAGGTATGAAAATATAAAAGTTTTTTTAAATTCAGGAAAAAACGTTCGTTTGAGTATAGGCTGGTGAAAGATGGTTTGATAGAGGGATTGAATCCCGGGCGAAGAGATACGTAATCGTCAGTCTGGGGCGGTGAACGAGATGGGGAGGAACGAACGAAGCGTAAACCCGCGTCTCTGATGATGTCAAAGCCGATGTCAAAGCCAGATCGCGGGGCGGGCAAATGGGCGACCGTTTTCCGTGGGAAACGATCCCAGAAATTCGGGCAGACAGACGCGCATTAGTGCACGCTCCGAAGATAAAAGGAGAATCGATTTAGAAATCGGATATTTAACGTTGCAAAAGTGAGACTCCTTTCAAATATTCATGTTGGATTCAACTTTTTTTCTTTCTACAGAAAATTAATTTTTCACGTATTGATTATTAAATTCTGACCTTAGGAATTGACTACGCTTGAAGAACGCCTAAATTATATAGCTGATGTTCATTCATTGCGGGCTGATGCCTTCATATTATAATAAATTTTGGGATCGGAGAAAATAAGGGAGGAAAAAAAAAACCTCTTGCTTATTTATTTGTTATGCTGACCATCTACAAAACAAAAGGTTGCTAACATAACGGTTGCTGCCAGCCTTATCTATTGAGCGTCACAACTTGGACGTGGAGGATGGAGTGGAAGGTGATGGAAAGTTGGAGGAGTTAGTTGGTTTTTTGAATGGGAAGAGTTGATGGGAAGATGTGTTGAAAGGGAAATTTTTTTGGTTGTGGAGAGGTCTATAGAGCACCGATTATTTTTGAAATATCAAGTTTTAGATACCTCCTCCATACCACATTTTCTTAATAAAAGTTAGGCTAAATTTTATGTTAAGACTTAAACTGGAGCATCTGAATTTCAGCTTTACAACCATTTTCAACTACAAATTGACAAGGAACCGTAATCAAGTCTGAGAGCTTTTTCAATGACGAAAAGCCCTTGACTTCACTCTAAGGGTTTCTTTATCAAGAAACCAATTTTTGATATTTACCCCTTTTTCCGTTTACCAGGGAACTTAGGCCAAGTTTAATATGACATCGAAAATCCTGGACAGTCTACCTTCTTGTAAGCCTTTTTGTCCTAACTTTTTCGGTTTCAAAGAACTTTCAAAGTAGAATCCTTAATTTTGTAGAGTAAGTTGCTTGACAAATGTCCCATGGCTCTAACTTTCTCAAATGTCGGGTTCTACAGACCTATCCACAAACACCTTACCTTTCTCCACTCCCATCACTTCCCCAACTCCCCCACCACAACCTTTCCACAATCACTCATCACCTCCTCAAACCTCCCCAACCTTCCAAACCAAACCACCATCTACCGGTCCGATCTTCACCAGATTTTCACCAAATCAGGGTAGGTTGCGGCAAATGAACAGGTGTGTAAAAAAAATTGTTTATAGTTGAGGACATTAAAATTACTCTTCATTCATCAATTATTGAATATGCGGATGTTAACATGTATGTTGAATTTACGTGCGAGTAATTTACGATTATGAATAGAAGGGTAACCTGTTGAGATAATATGTTCTGGTAAATTCCATTCAATGGTTTAACGAAGGGGAAAATCTATCTAAACTAAGGAGTTTGTTTGCTTTGTTACTTCAATAGATTGCTAAGCTTGTGACGCCTAATGGTCCTTAACTTAATTCCTCGACTCGAGCTAAGATTTATATTGGTTAATAAGTTAGTTAAGACTAAACTCAATTTAAAAGCCGTCAAACCTTAAGATTTTGTTTATTATTTGAGAAGCGAAGCGTGGATTATTTGGCCTCCGAAGCCCAGTATGAAACTGAATGTTAAAATCCGTGTTGAAGGGAGCGTCGTCGGTGATGAGCCCGCCGGGTATGAATTATAAATTTTTCTCCCTTCCCCTCCCTTATAGCATAAAGCCCCCAATTTCCATGTATTCGTACCAAAGCTATGGATTAGCTTTGCGCTTGAAATGAACCGGAAACGGCCCTGGGAGCGGAAAAAAAGAATCGTTTCGGATTAATTAGCTCGGAAATAATATAAAAGCTTTTTTGTTTACTCTTTTATGTATTTTCTCTGTAGCAATTCGTGTGGAAAACGAATAAGAAAATAAAAGGAATAGGGCATCAAATGGGATATTGGCAATTCTAAGCCGTTGAATATTGTCGACTCCTTCAATTGGGTAAAAGGTTTCCCAAAGGACTGATTGACTTTACCAATTCCTAACTATTACCGCGTTTTGTTATCCGGTCGTTTTCTCTCCTGTGCTGAGAAGACGAAACTTTTTACACTCTCGTAAAATTCGAGTAATTTACGATCGCCTTTAATGATGGCTTGTTATAAAAACTAGATATTGACTGTTGCTTTGAACGGCGGACATTAAACCCGAGAGTTTTCTAAAAGACAGTTAATTGTCTCTTCTTGAGCGTTCGCTAAAAGATAGGAAACCTCACCCCCACGGTTACAAAGTGCTAACCACTATAAAACTTCCACAAAGTGCTTTTCCTTCTCCGGCTAAAATATTAACGAGCCGCTTAGTTTTTTTTTTTTTCTTCTTGGAATGTCCGGTATGGAAAAGGGAGCCTTTCCTGCATTTTTCTTCCTTTTTAAACAAAAGGAGCCTTTGTAATAACCACTCATTTAGAAGTGCCGCATTTCCTCATTTCAAGAGTAAATTAAAATTGATGCGAAAGAGTTGAAAATTCTTCTTTCTTTTCTTGCACATTTCAAGTCAAGGTCAACAAATTAAAAGAATGGTGATGTCCTAAAACGTAAAAAACTTTTGACACTAGGGACCCAGTTTAGGTAGGTTTTTGATCTTTTTTGGACACAAGGGGCCATTTTCATTTTGTTCCTTTACTACGAAAAGGGCCCTTTTTAAACTGATTTTTTATCCTTTTTGGACATTAGGGACCATTTTTATATTGAGTTTTTATCCTTTTTGTATACAAGGATAGTCTTTTACGTTGGTTTTTGATCTTTTTTGGACACAATGGGCCCATTAAACTAGATTAGGGTTCTTTGTGACGAAAAGGGCCCTTTTTACTTGAATTTTGATTCTTTTTGGACACTAGGGTCCCTTTTTAGGTAGGTTTTTGATCTTTTTTGGACAAAAGGGGCCATTTTAACCAGATTTTGTTCCTTTACTACGAAAAGGACCCTTTTTAGCTTGATTTTTGATCTTTTTTGGGCATTAGGGACCATTATTATCTAGAGTTTTTAATCCTTTTTGTTTACAAGGATAGTTTTTTACGTTGGTTTTTAATCTTTTTTGGACACAAGGGGCCCATTATACTAGATTATGGTTCTTTTTGACGAAAAAGGGCCTTTTTACCTTTTTAGCTTGATTTATAATCTTTGCTTGACACTAGGGGCCCTTCTAGCTTGAATTTTGAGTCTTTTTTTGGACACTAGGGGCCCTTATTATCTTTATTTTTTTAAATCCTTTTTGGCACTAAGGCCCCTTTTTAGCAAGGTTTAAAGAAAAAGAAAAAGAAAGAAAAAAAAGTATTTTTTGCTTGATTTTTGACCTTATTTTGGGCAATAGGCTTCCTTCCCACCAGATTTTGTTCCTTTACTAGGAAAATGGCCTCTTTTAGCTTAATTTTTGATCCTTTTTGGACACTAGGAGGCTTTTCTTACCTCGATTTTTGGTCATTTTTAGTCCTTTTAGCTAGACTTTTTCCTTTACGACAAAAAAGGCTCTTTTTACCTTGATTTTTTATGGTTTTTTAAACACGATTGGCCCTTTATATCTAGATATTCATTCTTTTGCGACAAAATGGCCACTTATAGCTTGATTTTTAAGCATTTAAAGACTTTTTGATATTCCCAAGGGTAATATTTCCCAGGCCGTTAATTTTACCTATCCGACCCTCAATTTTAAAGATATTTGGAAAGACGGAGGAATTGAATATTTGAAAAATGGCGGCAGGAGCGGTTCAAGGAAATTGCGTTCACGATGTCTGAGTGGGTTGAGGCATTGGTCTTAGCAACATTCTTACTTTTTTGAGCACTTTTTGATTTATTCCAAAATGGTTTTTGTCTATTTAAGGTATAAAGCACGAATCTAAAGTTTTTTAACCCCAATTTTTTCATTTTTGATTTCAACCAAAACCTGGTTTTTGACTATTTAAAAGGGACAAAACAAGAATGCACAGTTACTTTTAGGTTTTATAAATCCAAAATTTGGTTTTTGACTATCTAAAAGGTCAAAAATAAAAATTTGAGGGTAACTTCATAATTAAATAGACGAACTTACCTAATAAACCTAATCTGTAATTTACAGTAATGAAAATGACGTGTCCGTAACTTGCGAGGACTCGTCCGTCGTAATGATTCCCCGAGTTCCAATCGAAGGACTCTCCGTGAAGATAGACCATGACGGCGTAGGGCGCTTCTATGCCTCGAGAACCTGAGAAAAAACAAAATTGGATCAGTCAGCGTAATCTAAACGTTAATTATAAGGCAAAAACAAGAGAACAAGACGGCGAAGCAACAATTGGAGGTGTGCCACTAAGCTTTGTTTTCCGAGGCGTTATCGTTACCCCCAGAGGGGTTTCCAGAGAGCTCCAGAGGCCCAGTTATGCCGATAAATTAAACTCCCATAAATCTCCGTCTTCTTTGAAAATTTATTGTTTTAACCTCATTTTTTAAATAAAAAAAAATTCAACACTTTTTACCATGGAAAGTTTTCAAAGAAAATTCTTTTTATTGCGTTAAAGCATTAGCTCAATTACAGTGTAAGATAAAAAGGAGACAATCTTTGCCGTGAAAATGAATTAGTTCGTCAAGTCATTAGTGTGTGGGAAAGAAGGGGTGGGAGATGGTGGGGGCGGTGGGATCCTCTCAGGAATGCAATTACAAACTGCGAAGGAAACCCAGGGTGGGTTCGAGCAAGCTATTACGCCCTTCTAGCTTCCTTCCTCCACGACAGACCAGAGACTTCGCCCCCCAAGATAGGAAAAGGAGGGAGGGAGTCAGGAAAAGAATAGAAAGGAGGAAAAAGCGAAATTTGCATACTACAACCCGGATGTTTCTTTGTTTCAGTTTATCAAGGGTGTAGTTTCCTTAGTGGCATTATTAAACTAATTAAATCGCAAAAAGATGCCCAAGTTACTTTCTTTCTCTCATATTTGAGCGGGATTTTCACAGTCTTAAATGCAATAAACGTGAGATCTCTATCTACCTGGTCGTGAAGGGGATAAAAAATAAATCATGGAAGAGCGGAAGTGAAATGGGCGGGAAAGAATTCATAGGAGCCACGGTCCATTGTATGCCCTTCTGCCTATTCGCGATATATAAAAAATTTATACGGAGGCCAAAAGGGATCCCAGGGGGTTGGTTTTCAGGTGTCTAGGACGGAGCCAAAAATCCCCGACCCAACCCCTTTCGCTCTGAAGGGATTAAAACATCAGGTTGGCCTTGTTCCAGCCTTTCCCTGGACGTCCCTTTATACCGCCTCTGTTTTCACAATACCTAAAATCCCTCTCCGGATACCGACACCCTTTATTAAAGCCTCCCAACAAACCTAACAAAATCGTCTTAACAGTTTCGAAAATTTAATGAATCAAGGGGTCTTCTTCACTTTTGACACAAAAATGTTCATTTTTTCCCCTCAACCAAAATATTTTGGCTATTTAAAAAGTGAAAATCAGCAATATGATGTCGATTTTGGGGTCCGAAATAATCCTTTTGACCTCACCAAACTCACTTCATTCACTTTTTTGACTCTAAAATTTTCATTTTTTAGCGGATTTTTAGCGGATTTTTTTTATTTGAACCAAAACCTGGTTTTTCACTGTTTGAAACACAAATCTGAAGTCGGGAGATTTTTTTTTCTTCACATTTTAGCATTGATTGCGACCTTATTTTTCTCTCCCTTTATTTTTTTAAAACAAAGGGAGTAAAAGGAGGACATAAATGCAAAACAACTCTGAAATTAAATTTCTCCGAAAGATGAAGCATTAAATATGCAAAGGCGAACAAAACAGCTCCAGAATTTTTTTATGTTAGTTTCTGTTTTGAACCATAAAAAAGAATTATTTAATTTTCACAAAATATTTTGATTTTTTTTGGCCCCCCTTGCCGGATTTTTATTCGAAAATTAAACTGTTTACGTTTTACCACCTATAACTTTTTTAAACATGGGAACATAATATATTCATACAAGAGACGGTTTTAGGTATCTCCGCTGAGCCGTTAAGAGACATCCCAGGTCGGCCATTCCGAAGATAGAGTTAAGACATTTATAACATATCTTTTGAGAAGGTCTACCTTCATTGTCATTATTCTCTTTTATATCCCATACAAAGGTAAAACTGCATACCGGTTAACAAAACTTTTATTGCTGTATCCCTTGAAAAAACGATTTGAATTGATATTCTATATAAAGAGGAATGAGTCATAAAATATAATTATAGAAGCGTAGCCTAACAAGAGGTAACTTCTTCATTAGGTTTTCGAAACTTTCTGTCCCACCGGGAAGAGTTTTTCAAAGCCGCGAGGGTTAAGAGGGTACCTCCAAGTATATATTAAAAGGATTTTCACCAACTTTAGATTTACAATTCTCACATCCCAGTGCGGTTACCATTTACAGCCAAAAGTTTTGACTTTAGATTCCTTTTCTTATTCTTTTTAATGAATTATTTTATGGAGGGAATGAAACTTTTGGATTTTATAAATGTTTTATGTGTGAATGGGTCTTTAAATCGTTTCAAGTCAATTAGAATGAAATGAGCATTGATCCACTTGTTTAATCAAACAATTAACCCCTGGATGCGGGAAGTAGTAATTGGGCCTTAGTCTTAATTAAGCAAGGGTCAACTTCTAGTTTCAGGAGGAGCCTCGCAAGTTGCTCTGTTTACCTCTTAACTAATAAATTAGTTTCCACCGCATCTGCAGTCGTCTTTTCTGTATCGCCGCCGACCTCCTTTAGAGTACCTTATTCTATTAAAACTTTAAACGTCTCTGCCCCAGTTAAGACTTAAAATAAGCTCGTTTTAGATTCTTAAGGGGTAGAAGTAGAGAAATAAGGTATCACCAATGGTATCACCGTTAGTAAAAGAAAAAAAAATCGATAACCGACCTTATATTAGCGTTTTACACCATATAAAACGTTAGAATTTAACGTTGACCAAATTAAAAAAAAACACTAAAATTAAAGTCAACATTTTGGGAAAGGTGGCATCCCTGTTTGGTGGTAGATTCGTGTTTCTCACCCTAAAAACCATCAAAAACAACAGTTTGGACGAAATCAGTGAATGAAAATACTGGGTCAAATTATTTCAAAATTTGGTGATTTTACTCTTCCCGTTGCGATTTCAAAATAATTTTTCTTATTTAACAAAAGAATTTGAGATGCATTATATTCAAAGCGTAACCCGATCTAAAGAGTAGTATAGAATTGAAGAGGAGAGCGTGAACCTTTGAGCATTAGCAGGCGGTAGCTTTCGGTGAAATTGTGTGTTCGGTCCTTTGACCAAACTAGATTTCTCTCGAGCCCCTTTTGTCTCTCCAACGTAAAATATATTAAACGGAATCACTTGTCCATTTCAAATGACCTCTATTTAACGGTTACGATTTAAAAATTTTCCTTTTATATACATCATCCATTGATATGCATTAGACGATAACTTTCTTACTAGGGGCATAGGACTTGCTTCGTTCAATTAATGACGAAAATCTGTTTATATTCATGAGAAATCAGTTTATCAAGGCGAGGAAATTTTGGTTTCCGAAATAGCTTTATTAGTGATTCAGAACGCCTCGTTATTAATTTATTTGCACATGTATGATGATAAATTACACTAATAACGAAATTTGTTAAAATTTTCAAAAATTCATGTTACTTTGAGACATTACCATGAGATAGAGAAAACGAAAAGTTTTTGTGTCAAGTTATGATAACAAGAAAGTATCCAGTTTTTGTTGGAGTAGTTCCGTTAGTGGATAATCAGAATGTTCCTGTGGAAGAAGAGAATTCTGAGAAAACGTTGTTTTGCGAAAATTGCCCTCATATGATTGAAAGTTCGAACTTTATCGATGCGTTTTGGTCTAATGTTGATCACACTCGCGAAGAAAAGAGGGGATGGTGGAGAAGAAACTTTGTGGATCCGGTGAAAAGATGCTATACGCCTGGAAACGAGTATATTTGCTATAAATCTCATAGGCTTGTTGAGGATGAATGCGTCCAAGAGTGTCCTCCGGAAAAGGCAGCTCCTAGTCCAGCTCCGCGTCCTCCACCGTGCCCTCCCGTCCATTCTTGCCCACCAGCGCATTCCCCATGCCCTCCCCAAGCTACCCCAGCTCCGGAAAAAGAAAAACTCAAAGAAAAATCTCAAATCGCATTACCATGCCCGCCTCACTGCACCCAAAAAATGAGATCCGTCTTTTGCTGCTTCACCAAACTGATCACGACCACTTTTCAAATCGTCGCCATCGGTGCTGCCATCTACTACGGCCTCAAATGGTGGTATCTGAGACAAGAATATAAACAACTTGTGCGTAAGTCTTTCCATTTCTCAATTTTAAATTTAATGCATCGCTCAAAATGAGTGACTATATCGATAAAGGTAAAACATTAATGCTTCAATTCCGACCTTTCCCAAAGCTTCCACCTAAGGGAATTAGGGGGATTGAAGCCACCGATTAAAAAATTCAGAGGGAACTTTTGAAAAATACATATTTTATCAGTAAAAGTCAAACAAGAGTTGCCTTAAGCAAAGAATGGTTAATATCGACGCTTTGCACAAGTCAACCCGAGAAATTCAACCATGGCTAGGAAAGACAGCTTTGTTTTATGATCGAAACACATGGAAATAAAATGAACAAAATTATGGAGTGAAAGAACACTTTATTGGGTTTTGAGTTTGATGGAACAATGCAGATGTAAAGTGTACACGTGTATGGTTTGTGGAGGCGTGAGATTGCCAGAAGCTAGATGCCTACCAGAAGCGAAATATGTACCAGCCAAGTGTTTGCCAGAACCTGCCTGCCATCCAGGAATAAAAGAGGACGTTTCTTGCTCCAGAGGCAGCGTCGTATTGAGCTCCTTAAGAAAACTAACTTGCATAGCATTGTACAGTTTCATCACACTCGTCCCATTGGGTCTTGCACTTTACTATCGTTTAGCTTGTAGTTTTTATCAATATCTTTATGCCAAAACATACGGTATTTTGAATTTTCTTTTTGGCTTTTATTTATTTCTGATTGCAGAAGAAGTTCGTGAAGCACAAAACGAAAGGATACTTTTGGAAAACGAGTTGGTGAAGATGCAGAACGATCCGAACGACAAAACGGCCATTTATGACGAAATAGATGATACCAAGAGGCAAATCATGATAACAGAAATTGAAAGGATATCACAATATTTGATGCAAGCGAAAGCAGAAGTATTTTCATTTTGTTTGGTTCTGTTGATGTATTTCGATCTAGATTGCTGCTTTGATTGAAGAAAAAGAGAATCTGAAGCTTGAACTTCGCCACGCTGAAAGGGAAAGGGACGAAGCGAAACTTCAGTTCGAGAGCACATACAACCGAGAAGCTTCCGTCCTTAGGCCCAACAGTCCAAGAAATGAATGGTACCAAAATCAAGCTTGACGATTTTTGAAATTTTTGAGGTGGAATTTAATGTCTTAAAAATAAAGGAACACATGACAAATTGCGTTTTTTTGTACTTTAAAATGTTTTATAAAAAAAATCAAAGGATCTTCACGGTTTTGTAAACATTATGTTTTTTGTTTAAAAAATCTGACAGAGGGAACTTTATTATTCCATTTTTCACTCTCTTTTTTAGACATGTTAAAAACTCCCAATTTCGCTCTTGTTTAAAGAAGCTTCTTTTTTGGACGCTTTGAGGGAGGTCGGCTTAACCTCTAGTTTAAATATAAGATAAAGGGACGGCGAGGGTGATGACGTGAAAGTGGAAAAGCGCCAGGGTGGAAAATAGGCTTCGCATCTCCTGAGGAATGCAATTTTCACCGTGACGTCATCCAACGGGATTAATACGGTCTAAAGCGTCGTCGGCCACTAATCATTTTTATCGCCGGTGTGCCTGCGACTTATAACAGTCATGACACGTCAATCACTTTAGTGTCTTTGTAGGAAAATTCACACAGAAATCTCTTTGGAAATAGAGTCTTGAAATTATAAGGGCTCCCTCCTTCTTTATCTGCGCCGAATGTCGAGTCCGTAAATTAAAAAAAATTGTTTAAAAAAAAGAATGTTCAAAAAATGTGTAAAATTCCATAGTTGATGGAAAGACCATGTAGCTTGAGAGGTATTCCCTTCGGATCATCATTATCCCAAGGGTTTCCTCCTAATATAATTTACCTTCCGATATACCCGATGACGATGTGGTTTGATTAATTAATTTTAGCAGGTCTCCACCCCGTTATTCACAACAATTAATTCGTCCAAAACCTATTTCAACATAAAAGGAGTCAAGATCGTTTAGAAAGAAACATAATGCAATTACCGTATTCATTATTAACATCAGCCCGGGCAGGAATGAAGGTAGCGCCAGGTTCGGGGAAACCGGGGGTGGCACATAAATATCCCAGCTCTAAGAAGGACGATTTGTATTCAGCCCGGCAACGCTAAACGGTTAATATTTCCTTTGGAAAAGGCCCTTGATGGAAGATTTAGGGTTTGAACTAACTGAACACAGAAACGACACAGTATTATAAAGGTATCCAACCTTTTTTTTCTACAAGCACAATTTATTTCACCTCACGCATGTCATAAAGGGATTTTTGAAAGTATATCTGAATATTTTAATAACCAAAAAATAGAAAAGGCACAAAAGCACAAAAATGAAAGAAAAAGGTCTTCTTTTATAGATTTGAAGGGATTCGAGCCAGACAAAGTAGTCGAAGGGAGCGGTAAACAAAAACTCATCTCAATTAGTCTAAAGCGCATGTAAACAGTCTACTGGCACTTTCACTTTGATAACAGGGCGTTTGATCAAACAACTCCATTCCGCTGACGTCTAAGTGCCCTTATATCCCATCACACCCTCTTCAAGAAAATTCCTTGAACCGAACCACCCAAAGAACTCGTTCCTTTTCGATTGTACCGTTTGTACTAAATCCGGATTTCGAATTTCCAGTCCCTTTATTCTCCTGACTTCTCATCCAATGGATAGTTCGCTGACCTTAATTTATACCATCAATTAAACGAGTGACCGCTTTTGGGCCAGTCATTCGCATTTTACCGTTTAATGTCGTGGTTTCCCAGCAAACCAATCAATAGCTTGTCAATTAGAAACCTTCTCTTCACATCCATGTCATTTCATTTAGGTTAATCATTCCACTTATGTATTATTTATACAATAGGAAAAAAAATATGGATAAATCTTGAAAATTAGTTTAACAAAAAAATTAGCATTGAAAACGAAATCTGAATAAACAAAAATGTGGTATGGAGAAGGGAACCCGAAACTCGGGGCTCTACAGACCTCTCCACTAACACAAAATGCCTCGCTCTAGTGTGAAACTTGTTAAGGGCCCGCAGGAGTTCGGAAAAAAATATGAATTGACGGTAGTGAGATCTAGCGGCTTGATTAAGAAACGGGTGGAAGTGAAATGACCTCGGGGCTCGGGGTGACCTTCATTCCACATGGTTGCCGGTTTTCACCTTTTTACAATGTTGTCACAAGACATCTTTCTAAATAATATTTTTCTTAATTTTTTCGAATTAGGGGTCCGGTCTAAAACATTATCGACGGCTCTCCCGTCGGACCACCGAACCGGCTGGTTTTTTAATTTAATTTTTTTAAGTTTTTTTTTTTGTTTTCGTTTCGATTACGGCTTGTCGCGTATCAAATCTCACTAAAATCCATCGCGGGTGTCAAAAACGCAGTTTCGACTTCAAATTTTCTTGTGGACCCCAAAAATATTTTGACCTCAAAATTTTGACTTTTTTGTTTTCGTTTCGATTACGGCTTGTCGCGTATCAAATCTCACTAAAATCCATCGCGGGTGTCAAAAACGCAGTTTCGACTTCAAATTTTCTTGTGGACCCCAAAAATATTTTGACCTCAAAATTTTGACTTTTTTGTTTTCGTTTCGATTGCGGCTTGTCGCGTATCAAATCTCACTAAAATCCATCGCGGGTGTCAAAAACGCAGTTTCGACTTCAAATTTTCTTGTGGACCCCAAAAATATTTTGACCTCAAAATTTTGACTTTTTTGTTTTCGTTTCGATTACGGCTTGTCGCGTATCAAATCTCACTAAAATCCATCGCGGGTGTCAAAAACGCAGTTTCGACTTCAAATTTTCTTGTGGACCCCAAAAATATTTTGACCTCAAAATTTTGACTTTTTTGTTTTCGTTTCGATTACGGCTTGTCGCGTATCAAATCTCACTAAAATCCATCGCGGGTGTCAAAAACGCAGTTTCGACTTCAAAATTGCGTCCGGACCCCAAAAATATTTTGACCTCAAAATTTTGACTTTTTTGTTTTCGTTTCGATTGCGGCTTGTCGCGTATCAAATCTCACTAAAATCCATCGCGGGTGTCAAAAACGCAGTTTCGACTTCAAATTTTCTTGTGGACCCCAAAAATATTTTGACCTCAAAATTTTGACTTTTTTGTTTTCGTTTCGATTACGGCTTGTCGCGTATCAAATCTCACTAAAATCCATCGCGGGTGTCAAAAACGCAGTTTCGACTTCAAAATTGCGTCCGGACCCCAAAAATATTTTGACCTCAAAATTTTGACTTTTTTGTTTTCGTTTCGATTACGGCTTGTCGCGTATCAAATCTCACTAAAATCCATCGCGGGTGTCAAAAACGCAGTTTCGACTTCAAATTTTCTTGTGGACCCCAAAAATATTTTGACCTCAAAATTTTGACTTTTTTGTTTTCGTTTCGATTGCGGCTTGTCGCGTATCAAATCTCACTAAAATCCATCGCGGGTGTCAAAAACGCAGTTTCGACTTCAAATTTTCTTGTGGACCCCAAAAATATTTTGACCTCAAAATTTTGACTTTTTTGTTTTCGTTTCGATTACGGCTTGTCGCGTATCAAATCTCACCAAAATCCATAGCGGGTATCAAAAACGCAGTTACGACTTCAAAATTACATCCTTACCCCAAAAATATTTTGACCTCAAAATTTTGCCTTTTTTTTGTTTTCGTTTCGATTACGGCTTGTCGCGTATCAAATCTCACCAAAATCCATAGCGGGTATAAAAAACGCAGTTTCGACTTTAAAATTAAGTCCGGACCCCAAAAATATTTTGACCTCAAAATTTTGACTTCATTGCTTTCGTTTCGATTACGGCTTGTCGCGTATCATATCTCACCAAAATCCATAGCGGGTATCAAAAACGCAGTTACGACTTCAAAATTACATCCGTACCCCAAAAATATTTTGACCTCAAAATTTTGACTTTATTGTTTTCCTTTCGGTTACGGCTTCACGCGTATCAAATCTCACGCCAGTATTTTACGTAGCAATCAGTGGAGTTCACTCAGTAATCCGCGCAACATAAACTAAATAAAATAAAACTAGGGGGTCTGGAAGACCCATCCCCAAAAACCCGAATCCGACGGTATTACAAAATGGATCCTCCATATCTAAAGCTGGAAGCTCTAAAATAAGAGAAATCCAATCAACTTGCAATTAGTTCATTTATGTTCATTGTTCCCATGATAGCCTCAAAATAATAGAAATGATATGTAAAATAACAATAATTAAAAATAATCGCTACAAGGCAGAGTTCTTGAATGGTGTTTTTCTTAGAAGTTGGTCTCAAGTTTACCAAAAAAATCAGCTGTTCATTTGCACCTAACGCCGTTTTTTTATAAAATGAAATTAACACAAAGACAAATTTCATAGAATAACGCTAAAATAATAACATTACAATAATAAACATTGGCGTAATAACAATAATGGCTGCCGCTTGATAAACAATCCAAACTCACTTTAACATTTCGGCCGCAGTGGCCTGTGGCGCTGGCGATCTCCGTTGCTAAGGGCAACTGTTTTGTCGCCATCTCTACGAAAGACGTGGAACTATTTTCGCAATAAAAGGTCATTTTTGCCGTATTTTTTAGTTTCCCCCGTTTACCAAAAAATTTAGAGGTTTTTGAATCAAATTTCTTTAACATTTCTTTACATTAACTATCTAGTAAGGTACGTGCAGGCTCATTTTTTGGAAATATCACTTTTTTATAACTTTAATTTTAGTTTTAAAAAACCCATTAATTTTTATTTTTATTGTTTTTATTATAATTACAAAAAAATCGACGCTCGTGCCTAGTTTTATGAGTTTTATTAATGGTACAAAAAGAAAATTTCAAATCGAAGGTCCCTGGAGCGAGTAATATGGGGGAGAAATTTTGGGCCTTTTTAGGGGAGGTCCTGCCGGCCCTTAACTACTTGTTAACGAGAAGCTGCAACTTCAGACATCAAGAGTAGGATCCCGGGTAAGCTACCCCGTAGAACGAAAAACGCGTTTCTCAAACTCCCTTTTAATAATTTTCTCGAGTAAATACTAATTCTCTCAAAGAGATTATATTAATTTTATAAAATGTTCGTATTTTTCGTAAAAGACTGAAAAATGAAATTGACCTAGTACCTAGGGATGAATTTTATCTCTTAAAATACTTTCTTTGTGAAAAGAAGTTTCTTTACAAAAGTGGTTACATTTTAAACTGGAGAACGAACGCTTTATTGCAAAAGTTTTCACAGTTCTTCCCTTGACGAAATAAGGACGCCACTCGATCCGACGTTCTTTACCAAGAAGGGACCTTTCCGCCCCACTTTGTCCTCTAGGCACTATTATATACATACGCCTTTTTTTTTGTTTAGATGTACCCGAAGGGTTCGAGATAAAAGCAAGTGATACACGTCTCGTCTCCCTTTTGTTGCCCCACAAAATGAGCTTGTGTGAGAAGGAAACTTAAAACTTTGCCGAGGGTTATATTCCGAAAAATAGAGGGTGAAAACACTTTATTCTCCAAGCATAGTTTCTCGGTCAATATACTTATTAGGTTTTTATGAATAAGGACCATACCTATTGGGGATTTTTAAACTTTTTAAGGTAGTCGAATCGGACTAGCAGCACTAGTATGTCGGTAGGTCTGCCAATTTGAAAACACCAAGCCAGAACTCCCACCACCTCTCCCTATCTATCACTACCTATCCTCACCACCAATGAATAATCGTTAGCAAGTAACAACAAATGAATCTTACACTTTATTGATTTATTTTTTACATTTTTCTTTATCGTATTTCGATGCAATTATGATACTTTGAAGAAGTTATTTCGACTTGGAACGGAAACGCTATTCAAAAGAGCGACGACTTTACGTCTTTTGGGGGGAGAAAACAATTTGTCTCGTTAAAAAGTTTTCTTCAATATAACGAGAGATCCTGCGTGATTAGGCAATCGTGCTCAGCTTCTTCGTTCGCACATTATAAAACAACTTTTAAACATTCCCTTAACTCTAATGAGTTAATCTGAATAAAAATGAAATACTCGTACATAGAGATTCGTCGTAAAAAAAGGAAGGTGTAAATAGCAGTTATGAAACGAATGGTGCATAAAATATACAAGAAAATACCCTTCATAAGTAACCATTTTTATAGTTGATCATAAACTTTCCCCCGGTACTAAAGCCTGATGTAACGTCACGGTGGGATGAAAGATTATCTGTGGGGTCCAATTTATCCTTTTAAAAACTCATGAGCCCTGTAAAAACTGGAGTGAAAAAAAAAATGTAAACGTCGGGAAAAAAAGAGACTTCTTTTATTTTAAACGATATACAAGGTACACAAAATGCCAATATTGTAAATGGAAAGGACGCAGGTGTACGACTTGCCTCTAATATCACGCATTAATCATTCTAACCTCTAACCTTCATCTTTCGATTTTCGAAGATGAATATGAAAAAGTTTTCTCCTTATTTATCGACCTAAAAAGAATCTAAAATATGTGATTCAAAACTATGTGAACACCTAATGGATTGGTCACAAATTTTTGGAGAGTTTTGTTTTATTCCTTTTATTAACCTCCTTTGTGCATATTATGGTTACCGTAGTGCTAATTCTAAGTTCAATGTGCAGGAAGGACATTAGCAAGGATGCTCTGCATAACTTTCCTTCCATGTACATTCAAGACCTTAAGGCGGACTCAAAAATTTTATGCTCCAGTCTCGACACATCACCTCCCGCACCACCCTCCAAATACTTAACCTGCATTGCTGTCTTGTTGCTGTCATAACGAAGTAGCCATCCGGGTGAAGATTTTCAAACGGTTTCTATGATTACGGAGCAAATGTAATAATAACTGCAACAATGTTTAATTCTCCCAAATTATGATAAAGATATTAGTTAATTTGTTGTTTTATTTTTTGGTGGATTTGTAGGTATCGGAGAAGGCCCAGACGGATTTGAAGGCGAATCGTAGGCCGAGTTTGGTGAAGAAAAGGTTCGCCGTCTCGTTTCCGCCGAGGACGCTTAAATGGACGTCGATGCCTGAATGGCCCATTTTTCGAAGGATCGCTTGACTCACGGCGGACGCGAATCCTTTCCTCCGATGCTCTTCTAGTGTCTGGATGGCGCCAACTCCTCCGTAGAACATGTGGACGCCCCAAGCACAGAGATCGCCCGACCCTCTCGCGAAAAGTCCAACACCGAAATTATTCTCGATGATCTGCGACATCCACAAGACTGAACCCGGGAAACGGTGGGGCCAGACCGAGTCCATTATTTTAGCGTGTTCAGGCTTCAAATCTTCAATGTACATACCGTCGGGGATACTTAAAAAGATTAATATACAATGAAAAGTTGAAATTATTTTTTAGTCGAAGAAGGGTCAAATTAATTGTAAATAGGGTCATAACGTGAATAGAGAATCATAGTTCCGAACTGAGTACTGAGGTCATGCAATTACTGTTAAAAATCCGTGGCCGAGTGGACTAAGGCGTGCGACCAACACGCTTAAGTTTAAGGAGTCAAGTTCGTGTTGACCTTCGGGTGTATGGACTATGGAGTTATAACAACAAATATGCTCCCCGATAAGACCATGCCCCTTCCCTTCTTCCAGACGTTGCCTTCAATCAAATCTTTATGCCCTTCCCATGCCCATAACGTAGCTAGGAGCATTTCCTTAAAATCTAAATTTTTTCAGCTCGAAAAATCATTTTTTCAACTTACGAAGTCATCTCTTGGGTACGTCCAATAAAGAAAAAATCCGCATCTGTAGTTACCACCGGGGGAAAGAATTTTATATTCGAATCCATTTTTTTGTCTCCATTTTTCCAACGTCTCTAAATAGGAATAGACCTTTTTCTTAGGTTGGCATCATTGTTTTACAGTGTCGCCACTTACGTGTATACTCCTCGGAAAGTCGCATTTGAGAAGCTGAAGCAATTTAGGTAAATCTTCGCTTTTCAATTCTTTTAAAACGACAATTTTAGACATTTTGAATACGTTTAATAGAAATCTTACAAAGAAGACTGATAAGAAGATAATTTAATCTCGAGATTTGACCTTGAATCAACAAGTTATTTAAAAGGTTTCAGTGTGACCAGTGGAGCCAACTCCGAAAATTTCCCTCCATCACAATTCTTCCGTTCTTCGAAACCGAAAGATTTTTACTTTACCAATACTAGGAAGAACCCATTTTTGACCAAAATAACGTTTTTTATGGTAAAAACCTACAAATTACGCATGTGATTTAAAATTTTACGAATATGTGTACACCTAATGGATTATTCACAAGTTCAATTCTTGATTTATTTCTTCTTTTAACTTTATCCCCTTTGTGCTTCATCTCCCTTTATTATGGTTACCATGGTGCTGAGTTCGCTTTGCAGAAAGGACGTTGGCAAGGATTTTTAATAGCTCTCCTTTGCATTTTAGAGCTTCTCGCTTTTCTTTCGTGGACATTCAAGACCTTAAGGTACCATTTACAAATTTTTTTTGGCATCAATCAATAGCATATAACAATTTAACAACATACCTAAATTTATTAATTTTTTTTTCTCCAGGTTATGCGTATTGAACTATCAAAGGTACAGACAATCGTGGCAATTTATTGTAAATGGTAAGGAAGACTTGATTCGAGATGATTCAGAGATAATGGAAAATATAACATGAAAGCCTGTACATACGTGACTAAATGAAAAATATTTTTTAAAATTAATTAGGTACTCGCATCCCCCCCCCCATCAACTACTGTGTATTGAATTTCCTTACTGTGAATTGTAAAAATTAGTGTAAATATGCAGGAAAAAGGCTAATAAAATATGAAGAGTTGGAATACATTCGTTTTTTACGTTTAATGGTATAAATGAAGTTGATTTTTGTTCGAAAAGTGTCCTAAGGCGAAAAAGATGGGAGAGGCCAATTAGGGATGCTTTAGGGATCTTTTTCAGAGTTACTTTTTTTGTTTATTTTTGAGAAAAGCCTTTTTTTCAAAAGATTTCACACCCCAATATGCAAACGCCTAATTACGACTTTTCCCTAATACCAGTTGATGATTAATTTTCAGGTCAATTACGTCCAAGTGGCTTCTCGAATCGATCAGAGAAGTTTTTAAAAAGTTATTCGAGTCGGAAAAGTGGTGGAGAAAAGAGTTGGACGAGGCTTGTTGCTCGAAAAAGCAAAAACTTTTTGTTTGCTCTTCTCCTATAAACAAACGGACTCTATATTGATAGGGTTGGCGAATTAATAGGAGTTTACCTACTTTCATTTACCTTATAGCATCAACTTCTGAAGAATGTAGAGCTCTACAGACCTCTCCACAAACACCAAATACCATCTAACCACATACCAACCTCTCTTCACTTATCCACCTCCTCGACCTTCCTATCACCTCCCTACCCATCGTTCCACCAGGTATCCAAAGATCGCCTCCCCCACACTATGTACCACTACCTTCCCCAACCTTTCACCAATTCACTACCCTCTAACATCACATTAACTACTTTCCTCTACCCTCCCTCACCTCATCCCATTTTCTCAACGGACATCGCGGTTTGTAGTGTATTAATTTCTTCTTGAGAAAGTTAAAAGGAAAACCTGTCTCAATTTTAACTTTCTAAAATGTATTGTTATGTAACAAAAAAATTTTGGGTTTCAGAGCTTGTTTTAATTATGTTTAACTTTTAAGTTTGAAATTTTCATGGATTAGGGGTAAAACATTTTGTGTTTATTATTCATTAGAAGGGCTCGTTTATCGCTATCTAAACTTTATTAACGAGGCCATACGATCCACACAACTCAATAACAACAAACCCGCGTTCTTCCAATCAAACCTCCGCCAAAAAGCTCTTGGACATGGTCCAGAATTACCTGGCCCTAATTGGCAAAGCTCCACTCCTCCAGCCACCCTTTTAATTAATGGTTAATTAAGTTTGATATAACAAGGGAGGAGCACATACTACGTAAAAAATTGAGAGCCTCTTAAAAAACGATTTATTAATTATTTTAAATTTTAAACTGACCAAAAGAAAAAGTTGATAATTTACTAGAAATGTTGTCCTTAACAAGTTTTCGAGGAGCTTTTCAAGGGTTTTAATAAATATAAAATGACCTCGAGACGTTGCCGAGAGATTTGTTTTTATTAAAAGAGCTTCAAGTGAAATTAATTTAATCAAGGGGTTGATGGATGGGTTGGAGTACTCTCAAAAACACCCTCAGGACTTGTCCGCAACGGTGCTGGGGCAATCAATCTGGGAAAAGCCTAAGGGAGGCTTTATCACGAACCAATCATCCTCAAACGAATTCGTCATCTCCCCCCTACGACAATCAGACAAAAAATAACCCGTGGGACCTTTGTCCATCCCTTCAGCGGGACCATGTAAAAACGATCCGTGTATTTTTTATTCGACCATTCATGAAAAACGAGGTGTGTATTTTAGAAATTCGCTGATTGTCTCGAAATCCAGTGACTACGTTTTCAATTTTCCAAAAATTTTTCCATAATTGCGACGTCGTCTTTATTTTTACGTTAAAGCTCCTTAGGGCCAATATTAAAAAAGGAGTGGAGTCACCCCTTTTTCCATCGTATAAAACGCAAGAGTTCTTCAAATCCTGTAATCCCTTGAGGCAATATTTTTCTACTCAGGGCCAAGTTTTACAATAACGCTTCCGAGGAAAAACCTCTTCTGGAGTTGGTGGTGAACGATTTCGTAAGAAAGGAGGAAAATAATAAAAAATATAAACCTCCATACCTGTAGTTACACTTGAAGAAAATTCATAAGAGCTTGTGGGAGTGTCGAGTGGTGGGAGGTTGTGAAAGATATGGAGCGGTCTGTAGAGCCCCGAATTTCTAAGAAAGTTCGAGTTCCTCCTCCTTTTTTTAATGATTATACCCTATTAACCTTTTTTATAGGAGTTTTTTTATGTTTATTTTTAATTTTTCAGTATTAATAACACGTTTTATTGCCTGCCTATGTATTTTAATTAAAAATAATATAAAACGTACAAAAATCAATTGGCAAAAGCAGAGGCGCAAATGTAAATTACAATCCTGAGGCAAGTAATTTCCGCTCTCAACATAACGTTAAGCGTTAACTTCCCATTTTAGTACCTAATAGGTCATTTTCAACACCAGATGTGCTTTGTTCCATTAAATAATTAAAACGAGTAGTAAATTAATTAAAATTGGGAATTATTAGTTTATAATAAAACTTGTAGCTGAACAGGCTTTCCCACCAACCTAAACCCTTGTATGGTCTCGAAACAATGAAACTCTCTTCCAGAATATTAAAAAGTGGGGAAAAATAAGGTAAATTAAATTCTATGTGGAATGCAATTGGGAATGAAGGGTGGAGCTGAGTGGGATCCCTTTCCATCAAAAAGCCCTTAATTGGCTCGAATTAAAAAGTGCTTAGCCAAACCCTTTGATTTAATTAAACAAAAAGCACCTCTGGGTTTCGTACATTGTTTTGTTCCTTTGAATATTTTTAACAAAATTCTATGACCTAGATTATCGCCTGCAAGAGGGAAAGGATGACGGTTTTTGTCATCGGAAATTTCAACGGTTTCATGATATGCGGTTTATTTAAACTAAAAGCTTTGATCTGATTTCATTAGCGTGAAAAATAAGCGAAGGGAACGTTGAGGTCGGCTCTTTAACTGCGAAAAGGGCCCTGAGGGTTTTCCTAGGGAAGAATTAATACAGGATGTAGGTAAATTTCCGCCCTGCGGCCTCGAAACAATTTATCAGGGAAGGCTAAAAGGGAAAAGGCAAAGAGAGAGAGGGAAAATGCTTCCCCCTATAGAAACACTACATGATTATTCTTTTGATCATCTCTTTGCTTGTAAGATTGGTCATGAATGTATTTTTTAATCTTTGAAAATCGGTTTAATTTCAGAGTTTGCGAAAAATACATTTTTTTCTCTCATAAATTTTCATGTAATGAAAAATCGAACGGCTGTAAAATTTAGCCTTCCGACGTGTGTTTTTTTTTTAGGGGGAAAAAGTTCGTGGCGCAATTAATGTGAACGGGAGGTTTGAGTGGTCCCATGTGGTGCTAAGATAAATCGAAAAATACCGTTTTTCGTCCTAGGGCATTGTTAGCGTTTCTCTTCCGTACTCAACCAGAAATGGATTTTTAGATCAGTTTTAAAGGTTTAAAAAAAGTGGAACTCACAAAACAGGAACTTTCTCAAAAAGTGGCTCCTAAGGTCCGAAAAACGTCTTAAGACTGGGAAAAAAAATCATTCTGAGAAATGAACCAGTCGCAATGGTCGCAAAGAAAGGTAACTGTGTTGAATAATCTACAATCTTCTAGATATATAAGATTCTAGATATAAATTGAAGTACTGGGTTTGAGTGAAAATATCGATGTTGAAAGAATTCTCCAAATTCCTTAGCCGTATTTGGGAAGGAAAGAATTTCAAAAAATAAGCTGATCCATCTTTTCTGGGTCTTTGTGCTATGGTCTGGCCCTAACCTGAGGCCTTTTCAAAAGCAAAACAATTTTCACATGGAAGGCCTGAAAACGCTTGAAAGATTTACGGGCTGCAGTTTTATAAATCTACGAAGCGAACGTTTCCACGTCATTAACTCCAGATGTATGCAGTATGAGATATATTTTACCTATTTTCCCCATTTTTCAACGTAGAGAAGATTTATGTCTCATTTTAAAAAAACAATGTTTTACCGTTCGGAAATTATTCGGGAGGAAAGAACGGTTTTATTAGTTAACTCTTTGAATCACATAAAACAAATTACGTGCTTAAGGGAAAGTTCAAAGTGTGAACAGTTTTTGGCCGAACCTCAAGCCTTTTCCGAGGCCGTCTGAAAGACTCATAAGTTAGCGCGAAGTTTCTCCAACGGCGATGGGGATAAGGGCGGCGAGGGGGGTTTTCGGAGCTAATTGAGCTTTAAGAGGTTTGCTGCTTTCCAGATTAGAAGCTTTCTCTTCGTTAAAAGCGCTCGCCATCAAAAAAATATTCCTCAGGATAGCTCACGAGAAGGGTTATCCAACGTAAAAATGTCAGCTTTTAGTTAGGAAGACATGCAAAAACTTTTAAGGTGCGTCTATTATAAAAACTCCCTATTCACAAATTGTGCAGGTAAATTTTATGTTGAAAAAAATTGAATTCAGAATATTATGATTTTCATCATTCTAAACTTAATTTTTCGGTGGAAAGTATAATTTTCGATATTATTTTTGTTCGTGAAGTTGGGATGGGGCTCATTGATATTCTTCATAGCGTCAAATTCTAAAAGGCAGAGGGTGAGCCTGATAGATATTGGACAGAGAGACAAATACCTTTTCCGAGGAAAACGACCCGCCCGTTTCTTCCAACGGTTCAAATGAAGGGGCTTAAAGAACTTTTCAACTTCTTTTAAAATACAGCCCTAGTTTGGAATTTTTTCCTTCCCCCTTTTTTTCTTTAATGGCTCTAATATAAAAAAGAGAATTGCCGGCATTTCGATTGGTGCCCAAAACTTTTCACCAATGGAAAAAAAAATTCCTTGGAAATTTTCTACTTGAGCAAATAGTTTAGAAGCTCTTTATAAAAAAAAAGAAAGACAAAAAATAAATTAAATCTATCAGGTATTTTTATTTATATGTGGAAGTATCTAGGAACGCGGTATTGTTCAGCACCGAACGAAGCCCCAATATCTCACTTACGCTACAAAATAGGGATGGGATATCGATATCGATATTATCGAAATATCGACATCAGACCTTCGATATCCGATATTTTAAATATCGATATTGTTAATTCGATATTTTCGATATCAAAGACTTTTTTTTTTTTTTTGACAGTAAGAAAACTATTGTATTTCTTTATTGAAATAAATAAATAAATTCTTTTGATGCACATAAAATGTCCATCAGGGCTGCCAATGTTCGGCAGGAGTGCCAAGTAAAAAATTGGAATCAAGGCAAGTTTTGAGTAGGTAGTATCAAAAATGGCAAAACAGGCATAATATTACATACTTGTTTAAACTGAGTGTACTAATTAAAATAATTAATTACTTAATTAATTTTGTTCTGGTATATCGGATATCGATACTATGAAGCCGATTTTATAGTGGTATCGATATCAATATCGGAGTAGTGATATCCTCGTGTGAGATATCGATATCTCACATCCCTATACCAAGCTGGACGTGATGAAGTGGAATTTTCAGGTATCTGGATTTCGGCTCCCTGTTGAAAATTATACAAATCTTCCCTACAATGATGGTAGGAATCCTGAAAATTTCTATTAGATTGTACAAACCATTGTACAAACACTCCCTTCTGACCGATCGACTTGAAATTTTCAGGGATTTTTCTACTCACAATTACCACTATGTTATTTTACTGAGTTAGCAAAAAACCAAGATGAAAATAGATGTTTTTTTTGGTTATAAAACAATTTTTAACGAGCAAACTAACATCATTGTTGGGAAACGAAGTAATTTGTGAAATGAAACGATAGGATTTCAGGTCAGTCGTTCTGAATGAGAGGTATTATTCGACTCTGATAAGCAAAAAATTATGAGCCTAATTAATCTCTTTTCATCGAGCAGATATTCTCACAAATTCAACTTATTGGAAACGCCTTTGTCTCTATTTTTACAAATTAAATTATAATGCTGTATTTCGACCCAAATGGCACATTTCCTGGATTCCTTTATGGAATTATTTTCGGGTGAAATCGTCCGATCCGGAGAATGATTGGAATATCGAACTCGAACACACGAATCATTTGTTTAAAAACTTCGGTGTAAAATAAATGATGAGGGGCTACCCCAAAATAAAACTTGTTATGTGATTTACGATGCAGGATTAAGAGTTTAGCACGACGTGAACAGCTCCCCTTGGACCTTTTTCCGGCCACCGTCCGGTTCCCAACACAAGAAAAATCGTCGCCTAGGGAAAAATACGTGTTTTAGGATTTTCTTCGAAAGACTCAAACAACGGATAGATAAACTAATAGGGAGTTTCAGCTACGCTCTTTTCGCTCTACCCAGGATTCCTACACATGAGGTCTGAGAATAGTTTCAGCTTCTAGTATCATTTATCAGCAGTAGTTAACAAGTTCCACACTAGATCGCGATAAAAATCCGTTCATTAGATGAGATTAGTTTAAAACGAAAAGAAACTTAAATACCATGAAATGGCAGGAAAATCTACACTGACCATCTCGGTACTATGAGTTCACGTTTACCCTGGCCCTTGTAGACCAAAAACGCGTAGTGAAACCCAAAGTAGGTACTTCCTAAATATAAAATTTTACCTCGGATGTAGGACTTTCCTCATAACCTGAGTATTACATACTACAGTCCACTTTCTTCATTAAAAGAATACAAAAAGCTAATTAAGAATGTTAAGAAACTTCTGTCTTCTGGTCAAAATTACAACTCTAATTAAATAGGGAAAAATTTAATTAAAAGAATATTGTGTGCTAAAATTTATTTTAATTATATAATCCACTCTCCTTTACAAGTGTATAAAGCCGCTGTTTTTATGTCGTACTTAATGGGATAAGTTGAACCCGTAATAGCCACCATCCTCCCTTTAAGAAAATTGAAATAAGTATAAAATATTTTAATATAATAAATGAACAAAGGCGGTAATTAAGGGCGTAAAAAAGTTAAAACAACATCTTTTTAACGATTTCCCTTTTTTTAAATGTCGTCTCATTATGAGCATGGTGTTCGCTAACATAATGAACGAGTGTTCTGACAAATTGTGAGGCTTATAAAAATGGCTCGTATGTAAGGAAGTTTTCTGTATAATTGGAAGTCATAAGTTATAAAGTGGACAAAGGAAGCCTTTTGTCGGGGCGAGGGTATCCTAATAATATGTCGGATTTATGTAAGCCGGATCTAACCGTAAACTAGCAACTTTCCTAAACGACCTAGACTTTTCTTCGTGGAATTTAATAATTAGTATTATAATGGAAAACTAATTACGGAAATGAGAAAAAATTAATATATCATCGAGGTTTAAATTTTCTCGCACATGGAAGTTGAAAGTTTAAACCGAAAACTTGGATTTATGGGAGAACCAAGTTGTAAATAATGAAGCGTTTTAAGTCTGGAAAGTTTCATTATTTTTTAACGTTGACTACTTACCGCTTCCAGGGACATACATGTTGAGGTGAAGGCAGTCTTCCGTTTGGTTCGCTAAGAGCGGAGCGAGTTTTTTGAGGAAGTAGTAACGGTTTTTGGGCATTATCTGAAGGGCTGCAGTCTTGTTGGAGATGTCGGGCATCGCCTGAGGGCAGACCGGAGGCTGCGAGTCCGCCAGTTTGGTCGAGCTCCACCTCGGGACGGGTCCCGCGTTCCCGTATCTGGTCGCTGTCGCGTATTTCACTCCGAGGAAAGCTTCCACTGGTTCTAAACGGCCCGAGTTCAATTCCAGGATTATCTAAACAAAAATATTTCTTTTTATAACTAATGGTCCTCTAAAAGTTGTATCACATATCAATTTTTACAATTCTTCAATCCCACCCCCAAAATGGTTGGGAGGTGCTAAATGACCGGTATACACTACATTGAACTAAGAATAGAGTCAGTCAACAATTTGGACCTTTTTTAGGGTTTCTATTTTGAAATTAAAAGGAAAAGTTGTATGGAGAAAGAACCACTCAACAAAAACTTTTTCAAAAATTTTGGGCCCTACTGAGCTCTGCACAAACATGAAACATTTTATTTTTATTTTTTAAACATTTATTTTACTAAATAAACTCGCTAAAAAATGTGATTGAATTTTAATGTTTTGTTTTTAAATAGTTCAGTCTCAAATATTTGCTTATTTTTATCACTTTTATTCAAAGGTTTCATCCCATGGAAGAATATTGCAGAATTCTGTTCTGTTTTTGACGAAATTTCTTCTCCGTTATTGACAAAAGAACATTGAAGATGCCAAATGCTGCTTTTTTTGTCGGCGTTGTTAAAATACTTGCCGCAGTTTACGTCACTTATCGGCTCTTTGAAAAAGGTAAAGATAGTGAAATGATATTTTACTCAAATGGTCCTGTGATAAAGCGTATAAAGTGTATTTAGTGCAGTTTGATATCAAAATCGTTAAGTATCAAAATTGAAGTCGTTCCTTCGAAAATCGAAAATGAAAATGGGTGTTCTGCCTTTTTCTGAATTTTGACCTTTTTTCATCGCTCTCGCGTGGCGTCTTTCGAGGCCAATTTTCACAAATATTTAACGAATTTTATAGGGTATTTTATGAGCTTTCAATCTGTACTAAGTGGTCAAGTCTCTTAAACCCATAGTTTTTGAGATAAAATCAAAAAATGACAAAATTTAGACTTTTGTTGCGATTTTGACAAGGTTCCGGGCAAAATGTTTGTTTCCAAAAGTCAGATTTGTGATCAGCGACCCAAATAAAGCATGTCTGGGCTAAGAAAACCGTGAAATTTTAAATAAAGGTCAAAAAATTATTCGAATAAAAAAAATGAAGCTCATTAAAAAAACTTGAAGAAAATAAACGAATCACCTACCCTCAGGGAATTTTTCATTTAAATTTCTATATCGGACCTTTTCCAGGATTGAAAAAAAATTAAATAGTTGATCAAATCACGTTTATTCAAGATTCCGGAGTTTATCTGGTCCTAATATCGAGGCCCTGGGATTCAATAAGAACCTTTACGGGGGAGAAAAGGCCCCTCCTTATAATTTCCACCTCCTTTTCCTCTCAATGATCCAGCCAGATTGAAATTTAATTCTGATTTATTCGGCAAAAGCCTAGATCCGGAAGAACTGTAAATATTGAAAAATGAGGTGATTTTCCTTCTCAAAAAACCTTCCAACACTTTTATTTTATTCAATCGTGGGGGAAGTTGGGAGGCGAGGGGCTCTAATTAAATTTACTTTATCGCCCTAGTGTTCCCCTTCGACTCGATTTGGATTTTAATTTGTTTTTCAATTAAGTTGAACTAAATTGAGGGGTTAGGGCTTAAAATCGTTTGTTTTAACCAAATTTCGAAAGGAGAGGAAAAAGAAATCAAGAAGGAACACCCTTAAATTTTTTGTTCCCAACACTTCATTAAAATTTCTACCCTACTGAAAAAGTTATGGCAGTATAAACCATACTTTTTTTACTTCTCGAAGGAAAATCCTTAAAATGTCTTCTTTTAGAGAAATTGTTTCATTTGCGGGTAAAAAGCTAGAGTAAAGGAGGTCTTTGGGGTTATATTTCAAAGAAGAAGTCTCATCTGTTAGTACGATAAATAATAATATCTTGGAAGGATTTCCCAAGCGGTCTACAAGAAAATAAAGCAGCCTCTTTATTTTAAAAAACCTAATTCAGTGGTAATGTCACATTCGGAGTGTTGACAGTTAGAAATTTACTTACTCCTCTTATAGGGCCGGTTCTGGTCTCGACAATCCTGGATGAGTATCTCGGGCCTCCGCTGACCCTTGTTGCAATAACCACCAGGAGGATGAGCCAGTGGCCAGCTCTCATCTTGAAGCCACAACGTCCACATCTCCTCCACACCTCATTCCACCGTCACTCACATCACCTGAACAAACAATTTTTTCAAGGTAAAAGCAAAATCGAAACAAGAAAACAAACGAGCAAAAGAAAACAATGCCAAGTCGATCAAAATGAAGTTAAAAGAACGTAAGATGAAGCCCACACAAGTTAACTATATTTTTTTGTTCATTTTTAGAAAACTTGAACTTGTATGCCCTGTATGTTTGGAAAATTGCATAAAAGGGAAAACAACATCAACTCCATGCGGGCACGTTTTTTGTTCATGTTGTATAAAAAAATCATTGAAATTTTCAAAACATTGCCCAATGTGTCGCTATAAAATAAAAGAAATTTAAAAAATGTATGGAGGAGGGTCCCCTCGAATTTTCTGAAAAATTGGACAGAGATGTCTACAAAAATCAAAGGGACATCTTAACATTTTCTGACCCTCCCATGTTAGCCCATTCCCCTGGCGCACAATAATAAAAAAATTGTTAAACACGAAAATCAACAATCCAATTTTTCCTTTAAAGCCACCTTCTTTTATTTCCTTTGGGAATTCACTTTAAACAGTAAAGAAAACCAATCGTCCTGTAGGGGCGGACTGGCCCGGGGGGGGGGTGTGGACAGAACCCACCCCGCCCCCGTGAATACGTAAAGGCGGCGCCCCCCGGGTCAGTTTTGCGTTATTTTTTCTCAGTGGCTCCCAAACAGTGGGGTGTGGGAAAGCTCAAGATTTTTTTTTGTGTGCAAATATTCCCAAAAATCCGTCAAAAACTTTAAAATCAACATTTTTAAAGCCTAATTTTGGTCAAAAACCTCAAAATCAACATTTAAGATGCCTAATTTTCGTCCAAAAACCTCAAAATCAACATTTTTAAAGCCTAATTTTGGTCAAAAAACCTCGAAATCAACATTTATGATGCCTAATTTTCGTCCAAAAACCTCATATTCAACTTACATTTATAAAGCCAAATTTTCGTCAAAAACCTCAAAATCAACATTTTTAAAGCCTAATTTTCGTTAAAAAACCTCAAAATCAACTTTAAATTGACAATTTTTCGTCAAAAACCATTAAATTAACATTTTAAACCCCAAATTTCATCCAAAAACCTCAAAGTTAATATTCAAAACTTTTTTTTTCTCCTTTTTTTTTGGGGGGGGGGGGCAAAGGATTTAATTTGTTTAAAAGGGGGGCGCACTGTGAAAAAGTTTGGGAACCTCTGTTTTTCCCTAATATATTTTTCTAAAACCCAATTTTCTGTTAAAATTTTTGCCCCCCCGCCCAATCCGAGCGCCCCCTTAACTGAAAACCCACCCACACCCTAAGGTCCCAGTCCGCCCCTGCGTCCTGTATTAAAACGTTACGAATTTTCTCACGACTTTCGTGCAGCTCGTTTCACACATTTCATTCTTTTAGCAAGTAAAAAAACTAAATAAATAAAGAAAACACGTTAACATGATAGAAATAATAAATACAATATCGTTTCGTGTACGTCAAAAGTTCGTTTTATGTCTTACAAGATAGCGTGTGTCAGTAAAAGGTACTGATTTGATCCCAAAAAGACAAAAGTGAATTTTCATGATATTGTATTTTCTCTATTTAAGCTGACCATATAAACGTTGAAGCTAAAAATATATTTTGAAAAGCTTGAAATTTATGAGATTTTTTTTTCCAACAATAAAATCATAAGTCACGGGTCCCGGCCCCCTTTCTGAAACATAGGCGGGTGATAAATGATAGCGAGGGACGACTCTATCAGGGCAGGTTTGAGGCGAGTCCCTGCATTGTCGACGGGCGAAGCTATAGGATTTAGAGTGTTCCACTAACCCCTTAGCAATATCTTACGTCCCTCCGCACATTTTCCTTCGCTAAAAGCCCTCCCCCACCCACGTCGAAAAGGGGAAAAAACACGGAGGCGAGAACAGTAACTCCATTTGACAAATTATTACCAAGATTTCGCGCCTCGGATTCCAAATAACGGCAAACGGTTGAAAATTTTTTTAGAGTTTCACCTACGGTCTGCCATTGCCCTGGTGTCAATGGGACTGGGAGGTCTACCATGTTTGCAAGGGAAGGTAGTTTTCTTGGTGAATAAATTTGTTTTCATCATTTTAAACTGTTATAATGAAGTCAGGTACGGATTTATCACACTCTAGTGTGAAACTTGTTAACTACTCTTGATACTAGAGGCTCTTTTCAGACACTCACGGGTAAAATCCTGGGTGAGCTATCGGTAGCCCTAAAAATGCGTAGCTGAAACCCTATTTTTTTTTTTTTTTTCAAAAGGCAAGTATCCTTAATTTAAAAAAACAAGCTCTTAATAAAACGTGAAAAAACTTTAAAGGGAAAAAGTTCCGATTTCATCTCATAAAAGTGTTTTCTGTTTTTCTTTAAATGCCGCTGTCTACCCATTTGTTTAGCTAAAGAGATAGAGGACTCTTTCTTTAATGAAATTCTGTGCCCTTGTTTTGATTATCAATCCCACAGAGAACCGGTGTCTTTTGTTCCGACTACAAGAGAACGGACTTTAATTGCTCTCATCTCAAACTTTTTCTCTTCTAGGTATTTAATTACCTAAATTGTAAACAAACTTATTTTCCTGAAATTGAATCTACAAGCGAAAAAAGAGGAAAGCTTTTAAAAGATTTCTTTTCTTTCTTGTGATCGACAGGAAGGGATTCGTTTGGGCACTTTCTTCATCCGAGGGTGGCATATGTTTGCTTTCCAAGGCTGACGTTTTTATGCAAAGGGTGTCTGAGAAGAAGGAGAACTAAAAGGAAGGATCTAGAGTCGCAGAGTCTGAAAAGAAGAAAAGCATGCTCGGAATATCTAAACGCCTCCTGCGGACACTAACCGAGATTTAAAGGCCCCACTTCACAAAAGAGGAATCGAAAATTTCAATCCCTTCAAAAAGGCTAATTTCCCGTTAAATTCCTCACGAAACACATTAAATTAATGATTATAAAAAAATTACCTGCTATGGCATTAGGATTTTTTTCTGGTTCAAAAAATAGATTTTGACTTTCTTAAAAAAGAAAGTTATTTTAATTTATTAGTGGAATTATCGTGGTGTAGGAATCGCCTGAGGGGAAAGGGGTAAACGTGAAGTCACGTCTATAATCGGTAGTTCAATACTCTTGGCAGTTGATACTAAATGTCTTGATTCTGACTTCTCTGAAAAGCAAAAATGATAATGTTTTGGGATCTTGACTCCACCTGGTCTGCAGTACTGGTTTAGGCTGCTTTTCCCTGGGAGAGAAGCATTTTGCCATCACGGTTCAGAGAGATTGCTAAATCTCAAAAAGACTTATCTTAGAGGGAATGAGGCTAGCCCCAAACCTTCCAAACCCACCAATAGTTCCCCCTCAATAATTTCCCCTTTTTATCCCCCAAACCACTTCTGATTACTCTGAACTCCCACCATCATCCAATCACTTTTTCCACAATACTCATTTATCCACCAACTGATTCCATTGCCACTTTCCATTACCCCACTTAACCCCAATTACATGCCTCGCGTCCCCAAGAGGTCTATGAGTAGTCTACACCCTAACTAGCCCTAAACGTTTTTCCATTTGCTCTACCAATTCTACCTCCATACCCGCCCACCATTACCCAAATCACTCCTTCGATAATGCCCGCTATTGATGATCCATTTGTCCCTTATCATTATCCCCCCTTCAACTAGTGCCAACTAGTTACCCCATTTATTACCATATATCACCTATATATCGTAGACCATTTCCCATTCTTATTACCACCTAATTACCCGTATCCTTAATAACCCCACCTAGACCATCCCCCCACTCAATCACTCACTGCATAATCCCCCATTTCGTCCTTCAAACTCCAATCATTACCTTCTTACCCGCGATTTTGGGAAGAGGGTCAAGGAGAGCATGTTACACTTTTGGAAGTTCCTCCTGCGTTACTACCAGACAAGACTAGAAGACCTTTGTCCCGAAAGAAAAGGTCCCCTGGTTTTAGCAGACCACTGGACTGGTAGTCCAATCTGACACCAGACAAGTACTTGAACATATTCAACAAAACAGACCTAAAGCTTCTTTTATTGAAATAAAATCGACAAGTTAAAGCATTGAGGGAAAATTATTTCTTTGGAATGTCGTTTAAAATAATACCTTTAGCCACCTATACATTTCTAAAAGAGCTTCTTTAACCTCTGAAACTGTCTTATTATGCAAATCCTCGTGGCTTAACAACTTTTTTAGAAATATACCAGCCAATAAGAGGATTATCCTTGGGAATTGAAAGAACTTCTCGAAAGGATTTTATTTTTTTACAACAGCTTAAAGTGTGTTGGTGGAAAGGAATTAAAGCATTTTGAATAAAAGATTGAAGTGGTTTTTTCACGGCCAAAATGATGGCTTTTGTTATTTCTTCGTGTTACCTGGTAATGAAATATAAATCACATCTTGATTTAAGCTTCTGGCCCGGGTTTTTTTTGCTCTTTTCCGCGAGAAGAATGTCATATAATAATTGGGGCGGGGACGAAAACATTCTCCGTTGCTCGTGATTTAGGGGCGGCCCCTCCCCTGTCAAACCCTTTTATTTACGACCGAGCTATTGCTTAAGTTAGGAAGGGCTTGGGGCTTAATACTCACCACCCTAGGTCCACATCCCTTTATCCCCGGATGCTGTGTTATCTGTTGGTCACACTATTTACTCGCCAATCCATAAAATGTGGTTAACAATATTGTTTAAAATTGAGGATAATAAAAGTTGAGTACTTTGTTAAAAAATAAAGTGTTTGCTTTTCATCAAAGTATTATGAAGATTTGTTCTTAGCCAGCAAACAAACGCCTCCTGAGCTAATTGAATACAGGATAATACAAAAGTTGGCTAATTGAAAAACTTTCAGCCATAATAATGCGTTGTTATTTCTAAATATTTTGGGAGTTAGTTTTCTAACAAGAGTGGCTTTGTCGAACAGGGAATTAGAGAAGGAAAATTATTCGAAGGGTGGGTTAATAAATTGAAAGGGCTCCTCCCTCCGATGTCTAATAGAATCCTCCCGCGTGCTTTATAGCGGGAAGGGAATCGGTTCGGAAAGTGCTGTTGACATGCGGGCTGAGTCGGGAGGCAACACCGCACCACACATAACTTGCTTCACCGCCGTGCCTCGGTCGGGTGCTTACAAATTTACTCCAAGCCCTGTTATCAACTACACGTGTAATCATTAACTTCGGCAGATTACAAACTGTCACTTGTACTATTCCGCTAACTCCGCACTCCCTCTTAATCATAATAAACTAGAATAAACGCCCACCATGATTCACTATTTCACCTAGTTCTAAGACTAACGCAAAAAATTATTTTTTAATTATTTTTAAAGAAAATATCTTAATACATTGGAAAAGTAACTGAAACACCCTCCTTGACCCACTTCCGAAAACGACGGAGCTATTAGAATAAATGCAGGGGCGGACTGGCCCGTGGACAGAACCGGTGAATACATAGAGGCCCCCCCCCCACTGGTCAGTTTATTTTTATTTTTATTTATTTTATTTTTTTTTAAGCGTTATTTTTGCTCAGTGGATCCCAAACTGGGGGGCGTAAGCTGTCCCCAGTGGGGGGGGGGCTCAAGATTTTTTTTGTGTGCAAATATCCCCAAAAATTCGTCACAAACCTCAAAATCAACATTTTTAAAGCCTAATTTTGGTCAAAAAACCGAGAAATCAACATTTTAAAAGCTAAATTTTCGTAAAAAACAAAAAACCCCGTCAAAACCAACATTTAAGATGTATAATTTTCGTCCAAAAACCTTAAAATTAACATTCATAAAGCCTAATTTTCGTCAAAAAAACATCAAAATCAACTTTAAATTGACAATTTTTCGTCAAAAATCTCAAAATCATGGTTGTAAGAGCAATTTTTGTCAAAAAAATCTCAAAATCAACGTTTTAAGTGCAATTTCTCTTGTCAAAAACCTCAAAATCAAAATTTAAAAAGCCTAATTTTGGTCAAAAACCTCAAAATCAACACTTTTAAAGCCTAATTTTTGTCAAAAAACCTCGAAATCAACATTTATGATGCCTAATTATCGTCCAAAAACCTCATATTCAACATTCATAATGCCATATTTTCGTCAAAAACCTCAAAATCATGATTATAAGAGCAAATATTTTTGTCAAAAAATATCAAAATCAACGTTTTAAGTGAAATTTCTTTTGTCGAAAACCTCAAAATCGACATTTTAAACCCCAAATTTCATCCAAAAACCTCAAAGTTTACATTCAAAACCTTGGGGCTGGGGGCAAACTATTTAATTTGTTTAAAAGGGGGGACGCACTGTGAAAAAGTTTGGGAACCTCTTTTTTTGCCTAATATATTTTTCTAAAAGCCAATTTTTTGTTAAAATGTTTTGCCCATCCGGGCGCCCCCTTAACTGAAAACCCACCCACACCCTAAGGTCCCAGTCCGCCCCTGAACAATTGGGTCACCTAGAGATTCCAAAGACTGGCGTTCTACCACAGGTCGCTGCTACATCGATTATTATGTTTTTTAAAAGAAAGGCACTTAAAGGAGCTCCTTGGTTTGAAAAAGGAGAAATCGTTAGATGGTAAGAGGGACAGTAAAAACAAGATCTTTTCTTTGTGAATTACCTTTAATATCCGGATGCATGGTAAAGTAAGTTCATGGGGAATTCTCGTATAAAACAGTAGTTGCTCTGGAAGGTAGATGGGGCGGTAAGAACTTAAGGCCCGTTCTCCATTTACATGGGAAGGGGCTTCCCTCCTTTATAGGTCGATGTGAACGACTCTCCATCCCCCTAAAGGGAGTTAATACTTCGCCTCCCTCCGAAAACAATTTCGATTTGAATAGGTATCGTTTCGTCTATGGCATTCTCCCTTTTGTTATCGCTTCAAAACAGATTAGAAATAAATCGACATCCACACAAAAAGGCCACTCGGCGGCAATTAATATTTAAGGATTGAAGGAAATTGATATTCATAATCGACCGCAGTTCGTGTTCAATAGGAGACAACTGTTATTGTACTGCGGGGTTTGTCTTTCGGGGCGACCTCAATCGAAACCATCGAAACGACCGCAAAGCACTAACTACAACCGATCCCGTTCGTAATTTCATCCACACTTTATGTCTACTTCAAAAAGTATTGATGATTTATCCAACATAAAATCGTCAACATTTAGTTTTTTTATAAAAGGAATTCGGAAAATTAGAAAGTTTCCACCCTATACGCGGATTAGCCTTTGAAAGGGATAGGTTTTTATTTTCGACTCGCCATGTTTGTGTTTGAAAATTGTTTCCTACTAGAGATAAAACTTTAATGAAAAGCAAACAAAAGCCCCAAAACCGTTATCTTTTCAGGACAATAGGTCATTAATATAATTAAATATTTTTAAAAGGATATTTTCAGGTAAAAACAGAAACCTATGAGTAGGGATTCCAACTCGAAATTGATGAAAAAAACAACTTTAGGATGAAGCAGGAGAAGCATAATTAGCAACTAACGCAAACAAAAAATTTATTGTCCTTAATTAAAGACGGGAACAAATAAAGCACAATGCCGTTTGAATTTTTTCTCTACGATGAAAAATAGATTTTTAATGATTTTTTGAAATAATGGAAATTTGACGCTTTGATACCACGCCGATAACAGGAAGGTCTTGAAACGTCATAGCACCAAGCTATTGAGACAGCATCATCATTTAAAACTCGATAGTTAAACGTCACCGGGGAAACCTCCTCGTCGGTTTTTTCAACCCTTATTATTTTTGTACGGTTAAACCGTAATTTTTGGCTTTTGCCCAACTTTCATAATTTAAATAGGTGAAAACGGTTTTATCCCAATTTTCAGGATTCTAGACCACAAAAAAATGACCTATGAGGTTTCTAGGTTGCTAATCACGTTCGCTGATTCTTGTTACGATTTGTTAATTTATAGTTCATTTGCATGCTTTAAGGGTACAATGATTGTCATATCAGTGACAACAACGTGTACATAAATAACTTTTATTAGAAGGCATGATTTAAAAGAGTTTAGCGCCATTAAAAACACGAAAAAAGGCGATTCGAAATAATTAATATCAATTCCGCACGAAAGGGTCATTTGAAAAAGTGAGACATCGTCAAGTTTTCCAATTAGCGTTAATAGAATTGATTTTAAGGGGAACATCCCGGACAATGGCTGAACCCCAACTCCTGATATTCCAATTAGTCTCTTGGTTTGGGCCGAGACCTAAACGGGACACTTGGGATAGTTGTTAGCTTCTAGCCGTTCGTAATTTGATTCCGATGCGTCTCCAAAGGCGAGGGGGAACTTTGATTAAAACTGTAACGAGAAACTCGTTTCCGTTTAAGTTTACATCCTACGATTTCTACACTTTCATATGCGAGAACAGCCATTATAGGTTGAGCTTCATTAAATCACTGTTTTATGTGCTCTTTTCCTCCCTGAAAAAGTTGTATTCTTTCCTAAATTTTGAGTCATCCTTGCGTATATAAAGTGCTCAAAGGATGTTTAAAGGTATAAGGACATCTAAGTATGTTTACTGTAGGTAAGCGGAGCTTAAGTCCTTCCTATTATGCCGTCGGAACCCCTTACCGCGTGAATAAAGGTCCAAAGCCCCACCCTAGAAAGGTCCGCTTACCTCCTGAATAAAGCGACGCCGCCCGCCTCACTCTTCCACTTAGATCCTACAAGGTATAGGGATTTGCTCCATAAACCTTCATAATATCCGCCTTGGTTTCTCATTTAGCACGTACGCTTCTTTAAGAAAAGGTTTGCGCCTAAACCATAACTTGAAATTTTGAATATTCTTCGCTCCAAAACATCGATAACCTCCAGGAAATTCAATTGTGTTCATTTTGGCTTCTTGTTCTTCACTTGGAAATGCATTGGCTCTCTTCAGGTTAACGTTCTCCTCACTTAAAAGAGATATTGGACGATTAAAGATCTCATTAGGGCTGACATTGTACCGAACGTGTTTTCATTTGCATTCTGGCCACGTACAAAATTTGCATCTGACTCTGGTTCAATTTCGTCTAAAGCTATCGTAGGGCGGACGAAAAGTGGTCGGAGTAAGTGAGTAGGAAACCTAGATATATTTTCGTACTCTTGAGAAGACGTGAAATACATCAAAATAAAACTGTGCTAATAAAACTTCATAAAATGCTACAACGTCTACAAATTTTGAGCCACCTTTTTTTCTAATAATAAATTCATCTCTGTTGTCCCCAGAATTTTTTTTCGCTATTGTACTCTATAGTCCAGTCAATCTACGTCTAGATGCGGAAAACAATAAGTAGGTTCGGCTTCAGGGGGAAGGGGGTATAAGGCGAACTGCTGATGTTTTTGGCCAATATCTCGAATACCGTACGTAGTAGGCAAAAAAATAATAAGTACAAAATTAAAGCTTATTCAATTTCCTACAGATTTAATTTTGTAAGATTTTTTATTGGAACAAAAGTATTTGAGCTAAGAGATGACATAAAAACGGGATTTTCAATTTTGACCTCTGAAGGTCAGACTTCATCTTGATTTTTTTTTATATATCCTCATAGCTCAAATACCTTTCGTCCTACAAAAAATCTCTGAAAGTTGAATCTGTAGGAAATTCAATAAGCTTTAATTTTGTACTTACAATTTTTTCGCTACAGCGTACTGTTTTCGAGATATCGGCGAAAAACCGACCCTCAGACTTTTTTTTCCTGAACCTCACATTTCCTTTTTTTCCTCACATTTCTCGATTGTTCTAAATAAAACGATAAAAAAAACTTTTATAAAATTGAATCGTGGAATAGATAAAATAAATAATTTTTAATGAGCAAAGACTTATTTGAATTTGAGCAAAGATTGAAGATTTAAATCAAACTGAATAGCGACCAAATCTCGTAATAATTTAATTATTTTAAAGGCCTTTAGCGAGTTGTCTCGGAGTTAATGTTCGTTAATATACGTCGCTACCTAATTTATCACGGCGCTTACTATGTGACAGATGTCATGAGCATGAAACCTTCAACTTTCAATTAACAATTATAATATGCGACGTTAACCTTTTATTATGGTAAAAATAGTTTTATTTTAACTTTTCATCTTGTTAACGACAAATGCTTCGTTAACAAACTGTTTTAATTGATCATTTCAAATACTTCATCCGATTAGTTCAGTTTTGCAGGGGAAAAAAGTCAAGGATTAGCAGACTTCACAAAATAACCACTCCGCTTTATTCTCGTCCCATCACCTCCCCCACCCGCCCTACCAACCGCACCTCCCCCTCTTATCATCATCACATTCCAACCTATCTCCAGCACGTTTTCCACCACCATCTTTTCACCTCACCTCCCCACCACTCGCCACCTCCCACCGAACCTCCCATGAAGGCAAACAACGCTAAAAATAAACTCCGCCATTTTTGCGCCAAAAGTTCCTCCTCCCCACAATCAAACCTCACGTATTCCACCTATCCCCTTCAACGTTCTCACCTCTCCCATTATCCCAACTCATCCACCACCTCTTCACCTTTATTTTTGACCTATTTACTAACTTTTGGTCCATACGCCTTGAGCTTATTTTTCTGAAAATTGGTTTGGTCTGATACTTAGAGATTTTAGTATCCAATTTTATAAGCGATGTGAAACTTTTCTTTAAAAAAAGGGGCGAAAAGGGACTGAAAAGGAAGTAGGAAGGATCACCGAAGCCTATCTCGGCGGTCCATCCATCAAGAGGCTGTTTGCTTCGATCCCCACCGCCCCATCCCGTCGTGTTATTGGGGTCAAATCGCCGCCTCCGCCTTTTACCTCATAAAAACGAAAAGGGGGGGAGCCGAAGAAAAACATGTGCCTCGCGCAACGAAAAAGGGAAAGGACTAAGTATACTTTTATATATCTTCTAACTTGCCTCCGGCCATAATTTCCAATTTGCTAAGGGTGAAGGATAACAACTTCCGGTTTAGAACCCAACAAAGACATATTACTTTTCAAATTCATTCCCTTCCATCTAATAAATTCATTTTATTACATCATTTAATAATTTCAACAACAATTTATTACTAAAACATTCGAAACTCAGCAATATTCTATTTTCATTTGGAGTTATCGAGATTGCATCTCCTCAATTTCCTCAGCAGGATTAGACGGCCTTCATCCGGATTTCGTCCTTTCACAAATATATTTTCTCGTTCATATATTTCTAGGCCAATGCCATCAATATCTTAGATTATCATTTTTATCTTTCTTATATCTCGGGAAGGACCCTTTTGAATATTCGAAATCCTTGAGAAAAATTACTCCGGTTATTTCAAGATTGCAAAAAATGTTTATCGTTCCATTTTTTAAATAGGCGATATGGTGGGGGAGGTTTGAGGTAGGGGAGGTGATGGAAGTTTGAGGAGAGGTCTTTAGAGCATTCAATTTTTGATAAAGTTCGAGCTATAGGGCTCCTCGAGACCAAATATTCTTTTAAATGCCAATATTTGATATACGAGACTCGAAAAAGGGTGTGAGCTCTAAGTGGATGTTTTATCTAAAGCCTCCATCCATTCTGAGTTCTTTACCAAGCCGAACTAACGTCTTGAATTGTGTATAAAAGTTCGAAGAGAAAAACATAGGGGGAAAAACTGGAACTTTTAACTTCTTTTCTATTTTCTAAGATCTTTCTTTTACAAAGGAGTTTGGGTATTTTCTTGAAAAATTTCATCTTGATACTAAAGCAATTTATAAAAATAATATTTATTAAATTCCGGTATTTTCAGGGGAAAAGTTCTGAAATATTCGCCTGGTGGAATTAAGACCCCTAGGGAAAGTAAAAAGCCAGGGCAGATAAAAAACGGATTCAAATTGTATTCAGGCCGACATTTTACAACTTTTCAAGAAGACAATCTAGATCCATAAAAGTGGGTGAAAAAGGAGACAAGGGAAAGAGTAAGAAATATTTCTTTCCCAAGGGATGAGATGTCCGCCAAGGCGAAAAGTACGTTAGATTGTAGGTTGCATGTGGAAAAAATTACTTTCACGTCATGACATTTCGTATCGGATTAACTTGAAAAATCGTAAAAATTAATATTTTCTTAATTTAAAAAGCCGGTTCCTTTATCTTTTCGGATGGAGCAAAAACTGGATAACACTGTGGAAACGCTAATGCTCATTACACCCTTTTATTACCGCAGCAGATAACAATATCGTTCAATCTAAGGGTTCCCAGAAGGGGGAGACGAGGAGCAATCTAGCCGTTTAATACCAGCGATCCTCGCTCGGCTACAAGCAGGAGCTTTTCCCATACTTTTACCTCCCGTATCGCTTTATAACACCCTCAACATTCAACGGGAACGCCCTGAAACACGTATGAGAGCATAAAATACTCCCCTAAGAAAATAGGCAATAATATCCCCCTTGTGAAAATACCGACCATTAAAATAGGCCTTTAAAATAATAATTTTACGCTGGAGAAACATTTTGAATTAGGTGAAGAACCGATATTTCGTTGGGAAAAATGTAGAATAAGCCCTAATTTCATTTTCCGGTGACGGAGGGTTTGGAGATAAAAATATATCGGTAGCGCATTTTTTTCATGCCGTACTTTACGGTATTAGGAGGCGAGACCGTCGAAATGGAGAGGCCGTTGTGATAGGGATTACAAAATGATCGGCCATCAATTCCCATAGCGACGTTGCCCCCAAGAGACATTTTTGTCGTCCCGCCAACCCGCGACTTTTTATACTGATGCGCTTTTTTCCCCTCTCCTTCCATACCCTCTATTGAGACGTTAAAGATTGAAGGGGTCATGGGTTATAGGATTTTTTCGCCCCCGGAAATTTCATTTTTATTCATATGCCGATAAACGGCATACGCTGTACCTGGCAAGTCCAATAGGATTGTTTGATCCGAAGTTATTAGGTTTTCATCGCGAAGATATTTGTCTGAAATTTCATTATAAGGGAGGGGGAAGAAGACAGTGGAGGGGGGGACCGAGGAGGGGGCCGCGGAGGGGTCCTAGAAGTAAGCCAAGAAGGGGACCGATGAGGGGACCGGGGAGGGGACCGGGGAGGGGACCGCGGAGGGGACCGGGAGGGGACCGTGGAGGGGACCGCGGAGGGGACCGTGGAGGGGACCGCGAAGGGGTCCGTAGAGGGGACCGCGGAGGGGACCGAGGAGCGAGGAGGGGCCGAGAGGGGACCGCGAAGGGGACCGTGGAGGGGACCGCGGAGGGGACCGAGAGAGGGCCGAGGAGGGGGCCGAGAGGGGACCGCGAGAGGGGACCGGGAGGGGACCGAGGGGACCGCGGAGGGGACCGTGGAGGGGACCGTGGAGGGGACCGCGAAGGGGACCGTGGAGGGGACCGCGAAGGGGACCGTAGAGGGGACCGCGAAGGGGACCGTAGAGGGGACCGCGAAGGGGACCGTAGAGGGGACCGCGGAGGGGACCGCGGAGGGGACCGCGGAGGGGACCGCGGAGGGGACCGCGGAGGGGACCGCGGAGGGGACCGCGAAGGGGACCGCGGAGGGGACCGCGGAGGGGACCGCGGAGGGGGACCGAGTAGGGGCCGTAGGACCGCGAGACGGGACCAGAGGAGGGGACCACGAAGGGACAGGGGAGGGGGCCATGGAGGGGTCGTGTGGGGGGGAGGGCAAGGAGCGGGGACCGGGCCGAGGGGGACACTAAAGGGGCCGTGAAGTTGCAGCATTCACAGAAACTGGCTTCCTCCTTAGAAACTCCAGTAATTTTGTTTCGGTTATCTTGTTATTTTTGAGGAGTTATTGATTTTGCGGTTGAATAGGAGATAAACCGTTATTTTGAATGTGCAACAATCACCATCCAATACTCTAGATTTCAATGAATAAAACAGTTTTGGTAAAAGAATCACGCCCACAGAATCAATTATTGAGAACGAAGAGAATAATTACTAATTAACAAAGCTCGTAACATGCAAATTAATCATTTCCCTGCTCCAATTGTTTTGACTCAATGAAGATTAATATGTGTGCGTTTGGCGTGAGTGTAAGTCGCCGTAAATGGGCATTTGCCTAGCTAATGATCAATAAAAATAAGGTCGAAATGGGCATTTTCAAAATGGCCGCTTATTGTCCAAAAGGGTCTAGATAAATAGAAAAGGGTCTGAAACACTTTTAAGTAGTAAACGAGTATCCAATGCATTTAAACGAGAAGTTGTTAACGCGACTTGTTTCAAAGTCTGCCCCCAGAGGACCAAAAGGACCATAGCTTGTAATCTTACAACTTTTCGGCTCAAAGAATAATCGTCGTTCCCACTTTATTCGGCTTTTAAAATCAAAGAAGTAAAACCACTCCATACTTCCAAGCTAAAAATTTTGAAACGTCAAATTCTATTATCTTAATTTTAGGGCACAGAAAATAGAAAATCCTTGTTTATAATCAGACTAGGAGAAAAAAAAGGAACGGCCCGCTTTTTTCCATTTTATCTATAATAGAAATCGGAAAGGGAAAGATCGAAGGCATGATAAACCTTAATGATATATCCTCGAAACATGTCTTGATTACTTGTAACTAAGCGTGTTAGGGGGAAGATAATCACGAATTTAGGGGAGAAAAAATAAATCCTTTTGCTGCACTGAAATTGGGAGACGGATTGTTCATAATTATGTGGAGGATCAATGGACATCGAATGTCAGCTTACATCAAATACCCATTCCGCATTCTAACCATAAAATTTGTAACTTTCGGGTAACATCGACTTTTGAGTGACATAGGAATTAGAATAAGTCATCAGCAAAGTTTCATCTATTCCTCCTCTTTCCGAGAAAAATTGCTTGATATCCGACACGAAAAGATTAAAAAGGAGTGGACTTAGTGGTTCTCCCTGAAGGACGCCTTGAATGAAATATCATCAATGTTATTTGATTACTTTCCCGTTTTGCTTGGCTTGGCTGAACGCTCCCGCTTCCTAGATTTTTATTGCATGTAAATAAACAGTATTTCAAACACACACACAAAAAAGTCTTTTAAATTTATTGAAGCTACAGAAAAAAGGGGTTCAAATAGGATTAGGAAAAGTTAGGGAGTACTATAGTGAAAACGCGCTGAGTTGAATCATTTTATCTCGATGAATTTGATCCACTAACATAAAAGGAGCTCTCACAGCTCGATTCGTTTCGGAATTAAGCATAGTCAGCTTGTCGAGGCGTGAAAACTCATTTCCTATATCACTAGAGTAAGGACACACATGAAATTTTTTTCCCCCTCTCTCATCCGTTCGTTAAAAGGATTTCATCCTCTTTCCGATTGTCACAAGAATTAGAAAAAAAAATTGATTTTTTAGGTAATTAGATAGATTTAACGTTTCAGGAAAGTCGGTAAGTCCTGAGGGACATGCCGGCATTACGGTACGTTAAGTGAGGGCCTTTTAAGGCCTCGACCACTCTCCACATGCTGTAGATTCCCCTAGGGAGCCCCCGGTCTGCTACTAACATCCATATACACCGATCGCCCCACATATTTTTTCAAGATTTTTATCAAATTGTAAAACAAAACACGTTTTCGATATTTAAAAAAATTAATACAACCGCATTCTCAATCATGGCCCAATTAATTCCGGGAGGGGGAGCAACGGCGGCGAGGTATGCTGAATTCGTCCTAACGAGAATTGTTAAAGAGAATTAAATCGGTTAAATTGATTGGAGTGATTGCCTCATCCGATTATTGAACAACCAGCCTGGAATGAGTAAAGAAGTTATAATTTATGCCATTTTCAATTTTTTATCGCGCAAGGAGCCAATTTTTTGTTGAAAAAACACCTCGAAATTTCATGTAGCGGATTTCCGGAGGAAAGCATGCTATTGAGGTCGGCTATTGAGCTTTTTAATGTTTATTTTTTCCTAATAAAGCGTAAAAAAGTAGTTCTGAAATAGTGTTTACGTATTTTAATTAATTCTGATATGGAACAGGAGGACCTATTGGGGGGGGGGGGTATTTTCATGAATGCTAAACCGGCAACACCTGCCAGTCTTACTCAACTGTATAACTTGGAGGCCACACAAAATCAAGTGATTTCAAAACCGCCTCATTACGAAGGTGGCATCGGGAACTCCCATCATTCACGGTTTTTGTGTTTTCTTGGTCAAAAATTAAGGGTTTTATAGACCTTTAACCACCAAACCTCCCATCAACTCCCCCAACCACTTCGGGGAGCCCCAACCGCCTTCCTCTCCTTCCCCAACATTTCCCTAACAAACTCCCCCACTTTTATTGATAAATAATATTGAAAATACAAAAGACCCTTTAACCTTTCCCAAAATAACATTTTCGAGGTTAATACATTAATTCTTTTTGAGAAAGCTAGGATATGGGAAAGCTAAAATATTCTCAAAAAATGTAAGGATTGTTATTAATGAAACTTTATTTATGTTAAACGTCCTGTTTTCAGTCCGTGGAGTTGGAATGTGAAAAAGGTAGGAAAGACTTTCTTAATAAAAGAGCGGGTTTAGTTTGTGCCCTCAAAAGAAGTATTATAGAAAGGAAAAGAGCTTTCGAAAACGCTTTTCCACCGTCAACTTTGGGTTTTACGAATTTTAATTTAGACTGAGAGGACAAGGTTGATTTAAAGGACTTACGGTTTAAGCATTAATGAGGGTAGAATGAGTATTGAAGGTGAATATAAACAAGTTGATGCCCCAACCTTTAAACAACTCAGTAATGAAACTTGAATATTTTATCTCCATTGTTTTCAGGGAGATGGTTGAAATTTAAATTTCATAAATTATTTTCTAGAGGAATTCCTCGGATTCTTTCTATAGGGAAATTGTTGAAGGCGTTCGGAACTCTCGTATGGATATTATGAAAGTTGCGGCCATACATCTCAAGTTACCCAACGGCCAATTATCCCGTGATTAATCATATCCTAGTAAGCGATAAATCCTAAAAGTAGAAAGATGGATGTAGTTAATTTGTCTTTGGTTTGGTTTTCATAACCGTGTCTCCAGCCAGCCGTGGCCGACTTAAGAAGATTTATCGTTCCGGGCGAATAATTTAAAATTGGCTTACGTTTACGGAAAATTAAGCAACCATTTTAGAATCGCCATGAATATTTTTCCAAGTGAAAATTCAATAATCCTTTTTTTCCCACATTATTTGAAAAACACGTTTTATATCCTTACTTGTTCTTTAGGGACGTTTTACACATAGTATAAAGGGCCTTTCAGGTAAAATTAATCTCTTTTATCTGGGATCTCTGAAAGGCTAAAAAAAATTCTTTGTGTTTTAAGCACCCCAGGTTCATTTACAGATGCTAAATTTCTCAAAAAGTTATTGCATTGTTGTTGGTGAGGTGGGGGCCAACTATAGTAGACACCCTGCAGGATGTATCATTCAGGATGACGTCATTAGTTCCACACTTAAAGGGACGATTCCATTAAATCATGGACATTTGCCATTTTAATTTTTACCCCCACACGGTCCTGAAAAATGTAAACCCCCTTATTTTTGGACTGGGAATCCATTTCAATTGACAGAATTTAATTTTTATATACAGGGTATCACGTACAGACATAAACTTTGTTATTTTAACTAAGAACCCTATGATTACTGCAATCGCTTTTACTCTTAATTTCCAGTAAATACTTGATTTTTAGATGATTTCCAGGGGAGAGCAGGCTATTGAGGTCGTCCTCGAGGGGGGTTCCCACTTAGAAATGGAACTGGTCTTAAATTAAATAATTTTATCTAAGTAGTTTAAAATGTAAGCCTCTTAAGCCGTAAGCCTCAATAGCCTGCTTTCCTACGGAAAACCGCTTTTATTATAATTTAATTTAAAAAACTCAACAATTTGGGCTCAAAAAGGCAAAAATTAACTTTTTGCAATTATGTCAATATATTTGTGGGACGGTAGACGTCACAGCCCTAACTTTCCGAATGATACATCCTGGGTGTCTCATATCCTTAGGGAGGGGCAGTGGAAGGTTGGGGAGAGGTGGTGGACGGTAGTATCAGGTGAGTAGGATTCGGACTGTGAACAGGTCTGTAGAGCCCGATTGTTTGAGAAAATTCAAGTTAAGGATTTAAAGTTGAGGAATAAATTGGTTTTTTGATACGTTTTCCGCACTAACTTACCATTTGTTGAATATTCGTCCTGTCTTTTCCGGCTGAACCTAAAAAAAAAAGACAAAACGTTAGATTTTAGAGCATTTTTCTCTAACCTTTAGTTTTGAATGAGAAAGCTGAAGGTTCAAAAAATTGGGTTCTTTTAAGCTGTCAAAAAGAAAGTTTTTTATTCAAATTTGAAGATGTGATGCATACTGAAGCCTAATCAAGGTTGAAGTGGTTGGATATCGTTGCAACTTGAAAAAGATTCCATGAATAGCATGTTTAGTTGCTGTTTTTGAATTAGGGCTGAGTTAATTAATAAGATATGTCAGAGGCTGAGCTCACCCTCATCGTTCCTCTCCGCTCACGCGGCTTAGAATGATGTATGGAGCCGTCATCGGCTGGGAAGGGGGAAGGCTGTTTGTACCCAAGCGGCGGGGAGTCTTTTCAAAGAAGCCCCTCGTTCCTCCTTCTAAATTATCTAACGACAAAAGCCTTTTGAGACCTAATTATGAATAGAATTAACTTCTTTTGAAACTATAAAATTGAATTCCCCCTCAAAAGAATGGAAACTCATTATTAATTTTCCTTCTTTTTTCCGTTTGTTTTTGGTTAAAACTTTACAGGATGGTTATTTGGGGGTGATAAGGCATTTGAGCGCGTTATGAATCAAAGTTAATGTTGTAGAAATGTTTAAGTTTAGAGGGAACGAGCCGGAGGGACTTTCGGCTTTTATAGAACTTGGCCTCGTTCATTCTTTCGTTTCCTCTTCCCATTCAACTCCCTCCGTTCGCACATTTTTTTTTCTACACTTATTTCAAAGATCATTTAGCAGTTACACCCGATCGGTCTGACAAATTTCGTCCTAAAAACGAACGATTTTATTTTCATTCTAACGTCTTATTCATTTCTTTAGGTTTTGACAAATCGTGAAAATGTCTGGAGCTTACCCAGATTATGTTACCTCAAAAATTCATACACGAATAGTGTTCGATGGAGACTGAAACCTTCCCCCCCACCACCACTCATTTATCACCTCCTCGACTCCCTCCCACTTCCTCCTGACCTTCCCCCACCACACCTCCTCGCATTTATCACCTCCTTGACTCTCTCCCACATCCATCTGTACTTCCCCTACCACACAATCAGGCATTTATCACTTTCACCACACTCCCCCACTTCCCCCTGACATTCCCTACCACACCCCCATTCATTTACCACCTCCTCGACTCCCTCCCACTTCCTCCTTATCTTCCCCACCATACCTCCACTCAATTATCACCTCCTCGACTCTCCCCTCTTCCCCTGACCTTTCCCTACCACATTATCACTCATTTATCACCTCCTCGACTCTCCCCATTTCGCCCTGACCTTCCCCTACCACATCATCACTCATTTACCACCTCCTCGACTCTCCCCACTTCCCCCCGACCTTCCCCTACCACATCATCACTCATTTATCACCTCCTCGACTCTCCCCACTTCCCCCTGACCTTCCCCTACCACGTCATTACTCATTTATCACCTCCTTGACTCTCCCCCCACTTTTTCCTGGCCTTCCCCCCCCACCACAATCTCACTCATTTATCATCTTCTCAACTTTGCCCCACTTCCCCCTGACCTTCCCTATCACACCCCCACTCATTTATCACCTCCCGACTCTTCCCACTTCCCCCTGACCTTCCCCTACCACATCATCACTCATTTATTACCTCCTCGACTCTCCCCACTTCCCCCTGACCTTCCCCTACTTCACGCCCACTCATTTATCACCTCCTTGACTCTCCCCCCACTTCTTCCTGGCCTTCCCCCCACCACAATCTCACTCATTTATCATCTCCTCAACTTTTCCCCACTTCCCCCTGACCTTCCCTATCACACCCCCCACTCATTTATCACCTCCTCTACTCTCTCCCACTTCCTCCTGTTCTCCATATCAATTTTCGTTTGAAAATCTAATTCAGAATGTTTCCTTTAGATTACATCAAATGTACTGCAACGTATAAAAAGAAAATCGTTTTTCTTTCTACTATAGCCTGAAGAAGAGTAACTTTTTCATTTCTATAGCAATTGCTCTATTATACAGTTTAAAACATTTTCCTCGACTCGATTTGTTTAAAACCATTTGAGCTTGGCCCAGATTTAAAGGAAAAAATGAAAACAAATTTGGCACACAATATCGAACGTGATAAAAATGTTTTCCTTTCTCCAATTTGACTAGAGAATGGTTTCTTGTCGGCATCGAGGGGTGTTTTAGACCCGTTGCCGGTAACCCCACCCTTATACGTGCGAGTAGGGCAAAAAAGGGAATCTCCTCCCGGGACTCCCCTTTATGTCGTATTACACCTCTCACATGTGGCCCTCACCGACATTTTATTGTTGAACTCAGAGGGAAAAAGACGAAGGATTTCCCCCCTTTGTTATCAGCCAGGAAGGGCAAAAAAGCTTTCCATGTCCTAACGATCCTTTTGAGATTTCAAAACGTTCTGATATTTTAAATTAAAGGTAAAAAAACGTGTAATAATTATTGGCTTTGGAAGTCCTCCCGGGTTTTTATCCGAGTGATCTTTGAAAGGCACATCCCAACCCTAATGAGTTGAATTCCTACCGTCCTTCTGTCTGTTATATAAAAAAGGGAGAGGAGAGAGAGAAAAAACGGGCAATTAGGACAGCTAATGCGTTTTTAAGCGACCCTCTCCAGCACCGTTTGCCCTCCACGTACGCCATCCACCACTTTAACTACATCTTCAATATACTCAAGAGAATTCAATGACTCTATTGAAACTTATATTTATGCTTTAAATTTAAAAAAAAATGCCAAGTCAAAAATTTCAATATAAGTCCTAAATTTATTAAGCCAATCAGGTTGGCGAACTTGATATCCATACTCTCAGTTTGTTTTTATAACAGGAAGGAAAGAAAAAATTTGTCTTTTGAAGATCGCTAACTGCTTTTTAAGCCTTTAACCAGTAGAATTGAATTGAGAATTTTTGCTAATTTAGAAGTTAGAAAAATTAAGTGGATGATGTATGTTTTTTTAGGTAGATTTTTTGTTTTTAATGGCTTTGCTGAGGCATTGGCCACATCTACGATGGTGTATGTTGGTAGGACTCTTATTTTGTTGGCTAGAAAGGGAAAATAAAGGTGTTACGTTAGCTAAGCTTCCTTTTTCGTAGTAATTTTTTAGCGGATTTCCGGAGGAAAGCAGGCTATTGGGGCCGGCCTCACGGCGGCTTTCGGCTTAGAGGCTTATATATTCGTGATCAGGACGATCTCCTGATCACGAAAATATAGGTCATTCCCAATGTTGGCGATATATATATATATATATATATTTATATATATATGTTACAGTTAAAACCCGAAATCAGTCAGAACTAGTTTTAACTAGTCAAAACTAGTTTTCACTAACGCCTTTTGTGAAAACTAGTTTAGACTAGTTAAAACTAGTTTTGACTGCAAGCGTGAGATGATTTTAGTTAAAACTAGTTTTCACTGGAAAGATCTCACTGGGCATTTAGTTTTCGCATTTTGACCTCCTCGGCCGCTCTCGAGTCTGAGTCGCCAAAATTATTAATCATGTCCTATGTCATCAATCTTATGATACTTTGCCACTATGACAAGTTGTATAGGTACCTATGTTCAGCACCATAATGGCGTTTACCAAAAAAATTTACCTAAACCCCTAACTTTTCACCATAAACTGGGGACAGCAAAAGAGCTACATAATCGGTCCGGAGCATTGCTTCGGAGAGGAGAAAATATCCCTCTAGTCTAGCGATCAAACTCTCCGCACATTGTTTCGGAGCTTTGCACGTGAGATGAAAAAAACATCCTTATAAAGTATCAAACTTGCTGCATATTGGTTGGGAGGTTTGCTCGCGAGAGGAAAAAATGTCCCTCAACAGTTATCAAACTTGCTGCATATTGGTTGGGAGCTTTGCTCGCGAGAGGAAAAAAAATATCCCTCTACAGTTATCAAACTTGCTGCATATTGGTTGGGAGCTTTGCTCGCGAGAAAAAAAAATGTCCCTCAACAGTTATCAATCTTGCTCCACGTGGGTTCGGAGCCTTGCTCACGAGTAGAAAAATATAGGGACATCTCCAGTGTCCTATTAGCTGAATATTGCTTGAGAACTTTGAAGAGTTTAAAACTTTGTTACAACATTGAAGAAATATCCCTCAATGTACATTTTGTTTTACGTGCTTCATATTGCTCTTAGGCTGGTTTAGGGGAAACGGTATTATAGTGAACTGTCAAGAATTAGCTTCTATAATTTGGTACCTAATTTAGCTTTTGTTTTATTCCAGACTTCAACTTTTTCAAAATTCCCATATTCACTAAGAAGAACTAGTTTTGACTGAATTCTAGTTTGAACGTTGAGGCATGTTAGTGAATTCTAGTTTTCACTAGAAAAGAATCAGTTAAAACTAGAATTCCCTAAATGTCTCCTAGTTAAAACTAGTTTTCTCTGATTCAGTTAGTTAATACTAGTTTTAACTAGTCTAAACTAGTTTTCACAAAAGGCGTTAGTAAAAACTAGTTTTGACTAGTTAAAACTAGTTCTGACTGATTTCGGGTTTTAACTGTAACATATATATATGTACCGACGCGATAACTCGAGCTAGGATTGTTTGAATTAAACGAGACTTGGTATTTAGAGCTTTTGTCTCACCAGGTAGAAGCCTATTGAAAATGGCTTGAATCGAGAAAGCGGTTCTGGTACTTCGCTTAGGGCATAAAGGGCATTTTCGTGATTTTCTCGGAACCTGAAGGTTTGAGATGGTTAAAAATAGTGACGGGAAAGTCCTAGGGGCCGAGGATCATAGTTAATAGCAGTTCAAATTTCAAAATCGGTTCTGGGACTTGTCTAAGGGGCCTAAATAGATTTTCGTGATTTTCTTGTAACCTTAAGGTTTGAGATGGTTGAAAATCGTGATGGGAATGTCTGATGATCCGCAGACCGTATTAAGAACGGTTCAAATGACGGAAGATGTTCTGGGACCCACGGTAAGGGGCCTAAATGGAATTTCGAGATTTCTTCGATACCGGAAAGTTTGAGATGGTTGGAAATGGTGACGGAAATATATTATGGCCCGAGGACCATAGTAGAAGACAGTTGAAATCGCCTAAGCTGTTCTGGGGCTCTCCTGAGGGACTTAAATGGAATTTCGTGATCTTTGAAAATAAGAGCAGGAGATGGTCGAAATCGATTATAGGAGCTGCTCATGAACTGAGAATTCACATTTGACAACAGATCAAACCCGCATACGAAGAAGAAGCTACTTAGGGATTGATGAAATTAATTTTTTTTAGAATTTGAACTTTTGGCGGTGAAAATCATGTGGTTTGAGTTGATATTTCTAGGCTGATTTCTAGAGGAATTGAAGCTATTGTGGTCGGTGTGATGGAGGCTCTGGGATCAGAGACCCATTTTATTTATTTTACTGAGGTGGTGGGGGGGGGGATAATTAGGACATCAAAGATAGGCATAGGGAAGGCCTTTCCGGAGGAAATCCGCTGCTTCTCGAGGCTGCCTCGAGGCTTTTGTTAATTCTTTATTTAGTTTATGTACAGTAATCCGGCCAGGTTCACACTTCGTAGTTACCTATCGACCGGTTCTTCATAAGCCTTTAAGAAGAAAAATTTACAATTTAATTTAAAAATTTACAATAAAATTTCAAGTTGGCTAAGCTGCCTTATAAGGAAGAAGAATCGTCATTATAAATGGCAGTCTTGCTAATTTACATATTAAGCTTGTTCTAAACCACTTTCAACAGTGTAAAATGCTAAAAATGGCAACGTTGGATCAGATTAGCGGAGTTAGTTTTTTGGGGTTGAATTTCAACGTTGAAGTAAATAGTTGGAAAAATTACCGTCAGGTGGTAGCACCGGTTTTTTAAATCTCGATTTCCCGTGTTTTCTCCTAAACTACTCAACCGATTTTTGATTTCTCAGTCTTATTCGATCTAGGAAAAATTAAGTATTTTTATGATGTCTCCAAAATTCGTGAGCATAGAATATATAAAGCTCTTTCAGAAAATATTTTTCAAAACAGTAAAAAATCGCACATGAATACATCGGTATATATTTTTTTTTAATTAATAAAAAAGAATCATTAAAAAATAATCATTAGATCCGGAGAAAAAGCCGGAAACGTGAATCCCGGAGGTTTAGCACAGACTTAAGGAAATGTAAAAGATTGCTTATGTTGGCAGGACTGATCGTTTGGTATGGGAGGGGGGATGCAAATTTTAAGTTGGCTAAGCTGACTTTAAACAGTCTATAAGAATCGAAGTTTTATTTGGATAGTTTTTTATACTTAGTTTAAAGGATAAAACGGAAGGTTTTTGTTGGCAGAAGTCTTGATTTGATAGGAAAACGTTCGTTTAATTCTAAATTACTGACGTAATCTGAGGACGCTTTTTGGAGCACGAGTTTTGCAGAAAATGAAGGTAATATTTTTAAAAAAGCAAACTTTATTATTATTACGTCTAAAATAGAAAATCCTTGAGAAAGGCGGCGACTTACGACACTGCGGTGGAATCCAAGGAATAAATGATGGGGTAATAAACACCTCCGATCCCCCTTCCCTACTTCTTCCCATCTCATAACTAGGGTTGTTGCTTTCCGGAATCTCGGGAATGAGTTCCATACTGGGATCCCCCTACTAAATATTTAAGGCGGCACAAATGTCAACGGCCTAACAAACAATTTTCTCCGACTATGGCTTCATAACTCTCAATTTATTAAGCGTGGTGATTCCTAAGATTTATTTAAGAAAAAAAATTTTCGCAAAAAAAGGGGAAAGCTTTTTTTTATTAAAGTTTTCAACTGAATTCGTCTGCTTAAAAAGTTCAAGGAGACGAAACTCCGGCAATAAAAACGGTCGAAAAAAAAAATTAGAATCGCTCCTACGTGAACTGGAAACGTGTTTTGTTTTCCGTGATGAGTCCAATTTGAACTCGAGGGAGTTTCTCCCTTCCCTTGTTAGTGTCATCAGTGCAAATGTGCGACAAGGCGGACTCTCATTTTGGCCTTCCCTCATTCAAAAGTGCTCCCCTAGATCCTCAATTTTAAAAGGACCAAAATAACTTTTAACAACTCTCTTTTACTAAATTTTCAAATCATTTATTATAAATGTGTACAAATCAAGGAAATTCGAAACTCGAAAGAAAAGAATCTAGGGCCATTGAACACCAAAAAAATGCTTTGCACCTGTCATCTCCGTCTAATCTTGATTTACGACCCCCAGACGATCCCGACCCCCCGCACCGTCTAAATCTTGTGACAGCGATTGCGACGCCGTTTTTTAACCGATTTTAAAATTATTAACAGATTTGGAAACAGCTCGTTGTACCCTACAAAACGTGTACCTGGTTTTTTTTGAAAAAAAGTTTTCCCGGAAAATTCGTTTCCCGATTTTCCGGAAGAAAATTTTTTTCGAAAAAAGTGCTCTCAGATCAGTCTAGAGTTTTCCAAATCAAAGAGAATGCGCTTTTCAGAAAAAAAAAAATCGGAACATTTTTAGTGCCCAAAACGAGGAAAAAACTTTTGGGGCCGAATGTGCTGCGATCATTGACTCAGAAACAAACAAAAATAATGGTCGTCTCCGCCTTAAATCCCATATCGAGAAATCTTCCTTTATGTTTGATAATTTAAAAAGTTGTTTTCGTGAAAGCTAAGATATTATTTAGTTTTGTGGAAGAGAAAACGTGATATTGATTTTGGGTGGGGAAAAAAATGGACATACCAAGACAAGGATGTCACTTCGATAAAGGACTTTTCAAACGTCAGAAACATCAGCCTCATTATTGCTTTTTTCTTTATTTCCAACGGGAGGAAAATTAAAAAAACAATCTTTTCATTTTGAAAAATAATTAAAGTCAAACATTTTTTTCGTTTAAACTTGATGTAGGCATCGCACACATCGTGTACCTCAATTAAACCACAGAAACAACCTAATTATGTCTTGAAGCTCTTGTATTGAAGCCAATCTCGTGTGAACTTTAATTATCACGACCTTTGTTGTCATAAACTATTATGTTCAGTATATTAATTAACTTTCTCAAAAAATTTTCTAAGATTTTGGTGTTAAACCACCGATATTCACCAATTTCGCACCATATACAGCCTTAGGGTTTCACTTTCTGAAAAAGTTTGCGGAGTTCCACTCAGGGGCGGACTGGGACCTTAGGGTGTGGGTGGGTTTTCAGTTAAGGGGGCGCCCGGATGGGGGGAGGGGGGCAAACAATTTTAACAGAAAATTGGCTTTTAGAAAAATATATTAGGCAAAAACAGAGGTTCCCAAACTTTTTCACAGTGCACCCCCCTTTTAAAAAAATAAAATAGTTTGCCCCCAGCCCCAAAGTTTTGAATGTAAACTTTGAGGTTTTTTGACAAAAATATTTGCTCTTATAATCATGATTTTGAGGTTTTTGACAAAAAATTGTGAATTTAAAGTTGATTTCGAGGTTTTTTGACGAAAATAATTTAGGCTTTTTAAATGTTGATTTTGAGGTTTTTGACAAAAGAAATTTCACTTAAAACGTTAATTTTGAGATTTTTTGACAAAAATTGGTCTTGCAACCATGTTTTGGAGGTTTTTGACGAAAAATAGGCTTTTTAAATGTTGATTTCGAGGTTTTTGGACAAAAATTAGGCTTCATAAATGTTGATTTGGAGGTTTTTTGACCAAAATTTTTGCTTTAAAAATGTTGATTTTGAGGTTTTTGACGAATTTTTGGGGATATTTGAAAGAAAAAAAAATCTTGAGCTTTCCCACACCCCCCTGGGGACAGCTTACGCCCCCCAGTTTGCGAGCCACTGATCAAAAATAGGGCGCGGGTGGGTTCCGTGCCCCCCCCCCCACCGGGCCAGTCCGCCCCTGGTTCCACTTACATAACAACCACGACAGAACCAGACCACACCTTTCAAGTAATATAATTAAAAAGTTAAGTTTAGTTTTAAAAAATGATGGCAATTTGTTAAATATAATTTAGGATGGGTTAAAAAGACTGTTAGTAGCGTTAAATCTCATTTTAGAGATTAGCTAAATCTTCCATAATTATCCTCTTAAACGGTTGGAAGGAACAATCTCCACTAGGCTCCCGTTTAAATGGGCTTATACTCATAATTTGATTATTTTTCATAGGGGAGATAGGAACCGAGTAAATAATTAAAAAGTAGATTCGTTTGAAAAAAAACTTTTTTTAACTTTCTTGGAAATTGAAAAAAACCTCTTAAAAATAATTGTAGCTGTTATGACGGAAGCGTATTTACGGAGGCAATTTATTTTTCTTGATTACAACCGGAGGACGTCAAAGGATAATGATATTTGCCCAAGAGATTTACGTTTAGGGGTCGTACTCAAACAAACTTTAGCCTTCTGACCCGGCCGAGACTTTCCACCACGTCTGCCAGTTTCAGTTTAACCTCCTTTCCCTCCAGCGTTTAGACGTTTACGGAACGCCCTTCCTCAATATTCCAGCCGTTCTCCAGCCTTTAAATCAGCCAACTTTTCTCATGAAGTTTCCCAGAAGAAAAAAGGGAGAACTATGCAAATAAAACTTCTTATGTTTGCTCACAGAATTGTGCCGATGTGAGATTACAAATATTTACTGATCAAACTTGTTTTAGATTGACCCAGTTTGGATTTTAGACTCCCTAATCTTTAATTGATCCGGTTTTTGTCCAGTTTACTTTTTAGCTTTTGTGTATTAGTAATAATGAAGGAGATACCAGTGATGAGGATAATGAAATGAGGGCAACTCCGCTCATGATACCCTCATTAGAAGCTTACTGCCCTTTAATCGCATTTCTATTGACTACAACGCCATTCTTTACTTTTGAAACATTTTGTTGTCCACTAGAGGATTTCTGCAGGCGTTGAAATTGAGTGAAATTTATTTTATTGAATCGTTCAATTCAAATTTTAAATTTTATTTTTCGTTCAAATAATAAATTTTAGTATTTGAATTTTATTTTTCGTTCAAAAAATACAATTCACGGGTTGAATTTTATTTTTTCGTTCAAAAAATGAATTTTATTTCTTGAATTTTATTTTTCGTTCAAAAAATAAAATTCACGGGTTGAATTTTATTTTTTTCAAGATGGTATTGATTGACCTTGGAGTACTTTTTTTGTTGGATATCGGTGGAGGTCAAAAGGCGAAATTTAAAAAATCCAAGCTTTCGATATATATTTATATCATCTTCAGGGCGATTTTTTTTAAAATTTATAGCTTCATATTGTCGTATTGTGTGTTCATATTGGGTATCCATACCCTTTCGGTGACCTCATGAAGGAGTTTTATGGTAAGCATAGATGAGTTTAATTCGAATTCCACAATAAAACTTTACCTCGATTTTTAGAGATTACGGTCACTTTTGACTACATTTGGTTCCTTTTCGACAAAAAAGGCCGTTTTTGCTTGATTTTTGATCCTTTTATGACAAAAATGGCACTTTGCTTCGATTTTTAGAGATTACTTTCACTTTTGACTTCATTTGGGTCTTTTTCGACTAAAAAGGCCTTTAGCTTTTTTTGATCCTTTTTTGACAAAACTGGCACTTTACCTCGTTTTTTAGAGATTACGGTCACTTTTTACTACATTTGGTTTCTGAACGACAAAAAAGCTATTTTTAGCTTGATTTTTGATTTTTTATCTATTTTTGGCGAAAAAGATCAACAATCAAGCTAAAAACGGCCTTTTTTGTCGAAAAGTAACCAATTGTAGTCAAAAGTGGCCGTAATCTCTAAAAATCGAGGTAAAGTGTCATTTTTGTCAGAAAAGTATCAAAAATCAAGCTAAAAATGACCTTTTTAGTCGAAAAGTAACCAATTTTAGTCAAAAGTGACCTCTAAAAATCGAGGTAAAGTGCCATTTTTGTCAGGATCAAAAACAAGCTAAAAACGGCCTTTTTTGTCGAATTTGGTTCCTTTTCGACAAAAGGCCGTTTTTAGCATGATTTTGGATCAAGGCACTTTACTTCGATTTTTAGAGATTACTGTCACCTTTCTCCTAGAAAAAGATAAAAATCGTATGTCTAAATGGTATAGATTTGTAGTTTTTTGAACGCTGAATCCAACGAGACCAACCCCAGGTTTCTAGTTACAATAGAAGAGGAGCTAGAGCGATTTGAATTTTATTTTTGAACGAAAAAAATAAAATTCAACCAGTGAATTTTGAAGGAAAAATAAAATTCAAATAAAATTCAAATAATAAAATTTATTATTTGAACGAAAAATAAAATTTAAAATTAAACGATTCCAAAAAATAAATTTCACTCAATTTCAACCCCTGGATTTCTGCGATCGATTTGCGATTGATGAAATGAAGGAAAGCATTTGATTATCAGGGACATGAAATGTTTGCTCTTGTTGGCCGATAGCCGACCGTTAAGCTTGTATCCAATGCCATCAATTCGGATACAAGCCGGCCAAAACCCCTTCCCATTACCACCTATCAATTTGCAGATCAAATACACTGTTCGACATCAAACGCCTTGTTTCTGCGGCCGAAGAAAACCCACCAAATTAGGTCAAATCGTTTTTTTTTTTCTTTATAATTGATTTTCTGAACTCTCAATATTGGGGAGCGGGAATCCATTTAAGATGAAAGGATGCGGTTCCTTTGCGTAAGAAACGAAGTTAATGTCGAACCGAGAGGGAAATTTTGAAGAAATTCGTAATAAAAAATACGCTTTTTACAATGTTCCCAACGAGGGACTCCACAATCTAGTTTTTAAGTTAAACAATATTTTATTGTGTTTTCTTATATGAGGCGTAAACTTTTCAAAAGCTCCGGAGTTATTTCAAACTTCATCTTCCACATCCCAGCTCACGTTTACCGCAACATATTCAACCCTCATCCGTAAAGTCTGGCTCTAACGAGTGTTTTGAACTCACATTTCCATAGCTGTAAATTCCCCTAGTAGGTTAATTTTGAAACAATGACTCTTTAAAATAGGAAGCAATTTCCACTTTTCGCTTTTACACCGACCCGATAACGCCCTTGCGGTGCATAAAAAACCACCCGAGTAGAATTTTTTAAAAATCACAAAAAAAAATTTTCGAACAAAATTTCATTTTATGAAAAAGGTTGATGAACATGCTTTAGGGTTTGATGTGAGCTTGAAGTGCGATGGAAATTGCAAACTCGCTAAAATGTCACATTTCCTAATTTTGCAAACTTTCTTCATTATAAGTGCCTTAAACCCTATAAAAGTCAAACACACTAAAAACAAGACAAATCGAAGCAGTTAGAAGAAAACGCATTAACTTTTAATTAAGGAAACGTTTAATTCACACGTTGGGCGACCTCACTTTTCCCTCACTCCCCTATAAATCGAGAATCGTCGGAAAGAAAGAAGCCAGGTGTAGCCACTCAATTACTACATCGCTCCCGAGGATTGATTCCGAAAGTAATTACTCCGGACAATTAGAAGGGTAGGAAAGACGATTTTGAGATTTATAGCTCAGCCGGGGCTATAAAATGTTATTACTTGGCTAGAGCGTTATTGAGCTCGAAACGGACCCAATTTTTATATCGACTCCATCTTTATATAAATGCTCTTTTTATTCTCTCCAAAATAAGGTATCTATATACATTGCTTTTACCGCACTCCTACAATTATTCATAAAAATAAAACTTTAATTTCATGCTATATTGAGCTTGAAGCTTTTTCATGAAAGTTTCTATTCTCTAATCTTCTTTTTTACCCAAAACGTCAAATTTTAACCTCTTTGTTATTAATAATTTTTAATGTTTAAAAATTTGATGGGAGAGAGAATACGAGGGGGACTGGGGAGGTTGAGATGGAGGGTGTGGTGCAGAGAGGTGGAGGATGTTGGTGGTGGTAGAGGAGGCTGAGGTTGGTAGGAATAGGCGATGGGAGGTGGGGTGGTTACTGCCATGAAGAAATAGAGAAGAAGTATTCTGTGGATATGGAGAGGTCTGTATAGCCCCATTTTTCAGAGAATGGGAGTTATGGTGTTCCTTCTCCACCACTTTATTTCCATTTATTTAATCCTTTTTCAGTAGAAGCGCCCTTTAGACAAAAAGAGACAAAAGAACTCATTAAAGATGAAATTATTATACTCTAAAGTGAGTTTTATTCACGCAGTGAACGCTTGATGGGAAAGCATAACGGCCCGGAACACTTTTTCAGGAAACGATTTGAATTTCAAATTTTATCTTTGAATTTACAAATGTCCAATACTGACAAAGAAACAATCCAAGTTTTGCACGAGGATTGAATTAAATTCGATAAAAAAAAGCAGATTTTGGACGACAAGAGGGACAATGCGGCGCTCATTAACTCGGCTTATACTCTCCGAGATGAGAAGGGGAGCCCCGGAAAAAAATGGACTAATATAAAATCTCGCTAAAAGTGAAATATTGCCACGCTGGAAATAATTAGAGGCAATTAACCAAGAAAGGTGGGGTAGAAAGGAAAGAAACATTATTCAAAAGGTTCAAGACATTCAGTCACCTCTTTGCAAACACTGTCAATTACGTTTGGACGGTTTTTAATAATTTACTAAGTCTCAAAAGCTTTCTGGAGAAAAGAAGTTATTGAGGCCGTTCTCATTTTTGAAAAGAGTTTTATTTAAACTTAATACAAGCTCATTTTTCGCAAGGTCTATAAAAACGAAGTATACATGATTAATGTGTTCACAGAATATTCGAATATAAATGGTCAATAACCATGGGGAGGTGAGATTTGCCCTGAAATTGAACAGGTTTGTAAATTGGTTACGTTAAACTCGTTTCAAAATGCCCCCTCCGGCACCGGCTGGGATGGTTTCAATTATTTTCTGTTTGAATTTACATAACACGCTGTTTACGCTAGCTCAAAGGTATCACACTTTTCGTTTCGAAGGTATCGGTATAAACGAGGAGAGGGGGGAAAAAAGACTCACCGTAAAAAGGAGTTTTCTGTTTACCTTGGAGCATTTCTTATCGAAGAACGCGAAAAAAAAAAACAACTGGACCGATACGTGAAAACCAATTTTTCCTGAAATCGAACATCAATTCGTGGATTCTCTCCCATCCACCATTTTTAAAGCGCCATATTTAAAATTCTTAACCTAAATGATAATAAATCACAAATTGGATTGGTCTTTCTGGCCAAATATCCGCCATGACAGTTTTAACTAAACTCGTAACTTCGTAAGCCAATTACAATTCACCTTCCTATTCGACTCACTCATTGGCTAATAAAATCCACCCCCTCTTTCCTATATGCCTAAACAGTCTAGGATTCCCCCTAGTATTAATCTTTAAGGGGGATCCGACATCAAAATTATCAAAACATCTAAGCTGGTACCGACGAATCTATCCATCCGATCGTCTTAATATTAGTATATTTGGAATCAGCTCGTCAAAACCTACAAGATGACAATCTGTTTTTTCAAAAATAAAGTTTTGGTGGAAAATTTCTTTTTCTATTTTTCCGAGGAAAACTTTTTCGGAAAAACTGCTCTCTAAACAGCACGTAGTTGTCCGAAAGAATGAGAACGCCCTTTTCAAAAAAGATTTCCGACCATTTTTAGTGCCCAAAACGAGGAAACTAATTTTGGGGGTGATAGTGCTGCGATCTTTTGAATGAGAAACAAACAATTCTGATGGGAGAATCCCCCTTAAGCTGCCTTCTGGTTTTTGGACACTAGATGACCTTTTACATGAGGGTCACCGAACATTAATAACAGACGTTAAAAGCTTACGAAACTCAATTTTAAACGAGCCCACCGGATTACACACCAAAACGAGTTCAATTTCATTAAAATTGAATTATACTTGTTAATTCGATAACCGTTTATTTTTCAAAATTTACAATTCTGTTATCTTCAGAGGCAATAAACAGTCCATTTATTATGCCGGTATTTATTATTTCCTTTACGGGATTGTTTATCGTGTACGGGAGTAGGACGAAAACAAACAAATCACGTGTTTACATCTACAGCTCGATGCTTTGTGCTGGACCGTCTTTCATATTTAATGATTATTTTATGCCCTGAATTGATATTGGATACATTGTGAATTCCTAGTACTGCAAAATTGAATAATCAGTTACTATTTTAGTCTTTCGAGC